>OENM01000295.1:0-103932 GCA_900239745.1 Rotaria magnacalcarata | reverse complement strand
TAAACATCTTTTCAGAATCTTTCTTATTTCTCTCTCTCTTCAATCATGAAAGATTGATACAATTAATCTTGGAAACAGCAACGTGTTTTTGAATCTACATAATCAATCAAACTATCTCATGTCACTCGCTAATAAAATTTTATTTCTATGAATCACTCTCTCATAACATTTATAGAATAATCAACAATTTCAATCTCAACTAAATTCTAAACTCTACTGCTATATATATGTATGTTTTTTTCTTCCCTTTCTGTTATATGTATTTTGAATGAAGTTCTACTTCAGAAGTGACATGTTTTGGCGAATCAAAAAGACATTATCCTCCTCCATAACAACAGTCGACCTCATGTAGTAAAGTTGACTCAATGAAAAATCGAACAGTTGGGATGGAAAGTTCTTGCGCACCCATCTTGGTCACCAGATCTTACACCATCCCACTATCATCTGTTCCGATCCCTTCGTCACCATCTAGACAACAAACACTGCGAAGACTTCGACGAGCTAAAAGGTGAGCTCACTGCTTTTTTTCGAATTACAATCGGCTAGTTCCTACAAACGTGGGATTGAACTATTGTCAACAAGATGGGCTAAGGTTGTTGAAAACAATGGAGAATATATTGTTGATTGATGTTTCATATCTTTGCTCAAAAATAAAGTTGTTATTGAGCAAGAAAAAAAACGCTCAGAACTTATGTTCGAACCTAATAGATTAGAAAAAACTACGATATCAACACCTAAAATATATGATTCAATGTGCCCTCATCTACTTCTACTAACTGTATACATTACAGTTCTGTTTCTTGACATAATCGAAATTTTATTTAAAAGAAGTGTCCATATATACTGTTTTCCGTGAAAAACTCCTGCTTTGATCGTGAGATATCAAAGTCCACAGTTGTTATCGAAATTTCATTTTTATGATATTATATCTGATCAATAATGAAATATTACGAATCAATGATATATTATTTCGACAGTGATAACTGGCAAAGAGAAAATTTTCTCGAATATTAAATATCATAATCAAATATCATCACCTACTACCTTTAGAATATCCTAACTGAATAACTTCTATATTGATTGTTGCTAAAATAACGAAATCACATAACAAATGTAAGAGTAACATTACTGAATTTATTTATAGAAAAAAAAAAGAAGAAACAAATTGTTTTTATTTAAAGCAATATTCTACGATATAGATACAATTGATAGAAATAAAAAAAAAAGGCACACAAAAAAGAAGGATTTTTTTGTTTAGACATCGAGCACCATTGGCTTCATAAATAAAAACATTTGACTCTTCTATTTGCTAGACAACCGTTGTTGGACTATCGTGAGCGAGTACAAGCTAAAATAGATAAATAAAAAATAATAATTCTATTAAAAAGAAAGAAACATAGTTTAAATTCCAATAACCCAATATTAAAGAATAGAATTATTCTCATGCTCCTCCAGCAAAATCACTCATGCAAGTCGGATATATATTTTTAAACGAGCAGCAAGAAAAAACCCACTTCATCCTCATTAGTATCAGCCAGCGATGATTCTTTTCGTTGAAAACGCTAAATTATAATGTGAAACAGTTTTTTTTACACAAATAAAAGAGAAAAAAACGAAAATCTAAAAACAATAATCAAATAACTTACTTTAAGACTGGGCGATATACCATTCGGAATGCCATTTTCATTCATTGGACAAACTAAATCATCAGCTTCAATTGAACGTGTTCGTCGATGAGCAAATAAACCACGCGAAAATTTTATTTTTGTATGTGGTGTTAATGATTGATAATTGGGCGATTTTTCATATTGATTTTTACGACTTTGTAAATCATTACCAATTAATTCTTGAAAACGCATTGTTAAATGTCGTCGTAATAAAGTTTTTGACATGGGTATAGATAGAATTTCTGCTAATGTTGAAGCATTAAAACGTAATTCAAGAATCTAGGCGAAAAAAAGAGATCATTTTTATTTTCAATCTTTCATAGAGAAAATATTTTTCGTATTGATTTCTTACAATTAATGCACCACAAACACCTGATCCACGTAAATTAGGCGCATACTCAGATAAATCAATTGATCGTAACCATTCCATAACGCGATGATTAGACCAATGCATGATTTCAGTCATATCATTTTTATCATCTGAACTTGGACGTCGTTTGATACATGTTGGATTAAAACCATTCAAACGTAAAACTTGTATGGCACGTTTTATACTTAAATGATGCAGTTCATTTGTTATATTTAAATAAATAATATCTTCCTATAAGAGAATAAAATAAAATTAATAAAGAAAACAATTCACTTGTCGATTCTTACGAGAGTTAAATTGTTAAGTAAGCGACCATCAACTTTGGATTCCGCAAAATATTCTTTGTATTGTGGCAGACCAATATCATCAAGCCATTCTTTAAACACAATTAAAAGACATTATTAAAATGATGAATGTTTTATTTGGATCGAATATATAATTACTTTGAACCCAATGTGTATCAAGAATATTTGCTTCAGTTTGTCGTGTACATAAACCATTCAAACAAAGTTGAAGTTTTTTACGATGTAATGGATTACGCATGCCTACTTTCTTTAATAGTATGAAAAGAAACGCTAATTTGTTAAACCGACTTCTTTCCTATTTTTCCTTCGTACTTTTTCTAATTCTTGTGGTGTTGCATGTAAAAGTTGTAAACCGTTTTTAAAATGTTTACGACATTCAGTTGCATATTGGCCAAGACCAATGCCATATAACCAATTTACAACTTGTTCTGTTTGCCAACGAGAAAATGTTGTTTCTAAAGCGCTAAAATAAAAATATGTACTATTAAATAAACTGAATTCTCCAACGTTATTCGTTTTAGTTATATGTTTATAAATGATGGAGTATTGACTTTTCATTAAGTTGTATCGTATCTAACTTTGTTCAGCAATGTAGGCTTATCTAAGAACAATGCGAATTTTGTATATATTCAAAACAAATCATAACACTTATTTCAGCGGGTATGACACGACTGATTCTACTCAAATAGAGATTTCAAATATTTACTTCCGTGGTTAAGTAATCTTTAAATCAACAGTATTTTAAAAGAAAGATTAAACAACATATCATCTATTTGTATCGAAAAGAATTGTTAAGAACGTTATTTTTGTACTTTTATTGAATAAAACCTTCGGCAAGGCGATTTCTATCAAGGTTAATAATTTGATTTTACACGTAAACGTATGTAATATAGA
Source organism: Rotaria magnacalcarata (assembly GCA_900239745.1). Classification (NCBI taxonomy): domain Eukaryota; kingdom Metazoa; phylum Rotifera; class Eurotatoria; order Philodinida; family Philodinidae; genus Rotaria; species Rotaria magnacalcarata. The sequence continues at coordinate 100,696 of OENM01000295.1, read as the reverse complement.
GGATGAAAAAATTTATTATCTCTATGTCATTAAAAAGATAAATGTTTGATTTCGTAGATTGATTTTCGTATGAAAGTTACTGAAATGCAAGTTGTCGAATGTGCCAATTCAAAATATTAAATTTAAAAATCTCGTGACAATCTCATTCAGTTCATATGATTGTCAACTTTTCGAGAAAAAAAAATTCTTTTAATCGTTCTTAACAACTATAGAACCAGTCGAATAACTTATAACGTAGCAATCGTTGTTTCTGTTGATTTGTTTTATTTTAGGAAAAAGACATATTAGCATTTTAACGTAAGTCATCAGATGATCTGGTTTCTCTTAAGACTCATCAGTCGAAAAGATTACTATCTAATAGAAAGTTTTGACATATTTTTTAATCTAAGATGATCAAAATAGGTTTTGCCAATATTTCTATCAGCCTGCCTTAGAAGGCTGGATTTTTTTGTAGAAAGTCGACATAGAAAAACTTGAGGAAAATGTTTTTTTATGCTCATTTACTTAATCATTATAATCGAAAATTAACCATCAAGAAGCTTTCGATGAGAAAAAATTCGATGAGATGATATCGTTCGTTCAGTTGTTCGTAAGCGCATATGAGAAAGACGAAAGATATAATCAAGCAGACAATGTAGGATGTGTTTACATAGATTAACTATACTTGATCAGATATCACAAAATATTAAGAATAGAAAGATTGTTGAACGTAATGTGATCTTATGTTACCTAAGTGGTTTGATAGATGTCTTTCCGCTAGTGGTTGTTGCGCGTAGACCACCGCGATGAAAAGAAGTTTGTGTTTGAGAATCATGATCTTCACGAAAATTTCCTGAGTTAGTACGAATAATTCTAAATCGTGAAAATAATTTTTGAATCTAACTTTGATCAGCTGCTTTTTTCCGTTTTTACCTTCCAAAGATACTCTTCAATCCTTTTGCACTAGATGATTTATTTTTATCTAAATTGGTTCCTGAAAATTTCTTATAAATTGAATATTTATGACTTGGTCCATCAGATATATAACCACTTTGATCATCTAAAGTAGAACAAAAAATAATCTCATAGATATCATATAAATTTAATTTATTTCTTTTTTAATTACATGCACGATCGATTCGTTCATTAGATGGAAGTGTTCGAATTATAGTTGATTGTTGTTGTTTATCACGAATAGGGGTCTACAGAATAAATAGAAGAAAAAAAGAAACTAAAAATGACAGAAATATTCACAAATAGTTCACGTACACTTGTCAATTCTCGAGTCATCATAGGTTCAGCACTTGAAGCCTAAAAGTTGAAAAGAAATGTTTTTTAAAATGGAATTAAAAAGCTTTTATTTTATTTTGTACATACTCGTTGTAATACGTCTAACTTTAATTTTGATAATGGATTTCGATAAGAATTTATTGATGAATCATGACCATTATGTGATGATCGAGTTAATAAACAAGAAGATGATGAAGGAGGCTTTTGAGATGGCTATTATTTGAATAAATAAAATTTTTGTTAATCACATATGTTTCATTGTATATATGAATATTTTACTTGAGAATCTTTATCACTATTAACAGATGGTAATGAATTTGAATCTGAATTATCACCGTCTGCTTCGTAACCAGGTTTTTGTGTGTTGTTATTATTATTATTATTATTGTCTAAAGAAATTGAGAGTAACCTTTACATGATCATATTTCAAATAAGTTATGTTTACCAGTATTCTCGACCTTTTTCGAATTAGCCGAGGGCGATATCAGTGATGAAGATCCATTTGTACTTGATATCGATGATAAGGCAACTGATTGATATTTAGTTATTTGACTTTGTAAATCTCCAATTTTTCTTTCCTAGGGTAGATAATAAATGGTATGCCGAATAGACAGACAGTTTGTAGAATCATAATGGATAATAATTACTTTTTCGTCGTTTGATTTGACAAGAGTTTCAATACGTCGTCTTAAACGTTCGATGTCATTCTCTATGAAACAAGACAAGCAAATTTTAAGTAACTGTGCTTGCCAATGACAGTAATAGGAAGGAGAAGACGAACAAGAATGAATTTATGTGAATCAATGAAAAAGAATAGAAAGCAAAAATATCACAGAAGGAGAAAGAAAGAAAAAAGTGTGCAGATCGTTTGAACTCGTCAATGTGTGAACATTGAATGACCTCGACTATCTACAACTGACACATATACATTGCTAAATTGTGTCCGTTTTCTCTTCTTTTTTCCCTTCTTTTTCGTACTTACCACGACGTGAAGAGTGTTGAGATGGATATCGTGGTGGCAGTGTACTAGTGGTAGTAGCATGTCGATAGGGAAAGAGCCATGGTTCGGAATCGATTCCGGACGTAACGTAGGACGACATACGATTTCTAGATAATTTTCCTTAGTCCGGAACTCAACTTAGTACAACATAATTGTTTGATAGATTGGACAATCTTGTACATAGACAATATATATATATATGTATGTACAAATATAAGAATAAAGAAAAAGAGAGAAGAAATAGAAGAAAAAGAAACTCAGGAGAAAAAATAGGCAAGACAAATATCCAAGAAAATAGTAGTAGAACGGATAGAACATCATTATCATCATCATCATAGTGTATCCTATCGTATTCCTTTCTCTCTCACGAGAAATATTTGACCTTGCCTTGAAGAGATTGGTCAAATAGAAGTAAATTCACATTTACTCCTCCTCCTACACATACATTAAAGCCTTATTGCATCATAAGTTATTTCTTACCAGCTGTTGACAATGGGGTTGCTCGTCCATTGAGCGCTGATGTTGACCGCGATCCAATCCAATCATTATTCCCATTAGCAAGGCGACTTTTATATGTTTCATTTTCTTCCTTCAAAGTTTTCGACAAATATTATTAAAAACAATTTTGTTTTTCATTGAATAAAACGAATAAGCCTGGAACATACCTGAAGTCGCCGAACTTTATCTTCGAGTTCATAACGCTCTTTCTCTAATGTATCAAGGCGAAGTTTAAAATGATTTATTTCATTTAAAAATTGTGAAGGATCCAGTATTGTTTTTGACGACTCCTAACATAAACATTAAAAAATTGGTTTGCAATTATAACGAAATTTTAATGTTAAACATTTTTTTTTTCTATGTAGCATTTTTGCATTAGAAATACTTCGCATACATCATATATTGGGATTCTTTCATGAAAAGAATGTGATTCACTAACCTTTCCTTTTTTGGATGGCATTATTCCACCTGTAGTTTGTCTCAAGCGTACAGACTTTGTATTATTCATATTGCTATTAGTACCATTTGTTAGACTACTACCACACGCTAATGTTTTTACTACAATACTCATTTCGAATAAAATGAATGAATGTGAGTGATGGATGAAATACTGACCATGGCAAAGGTATGAAAAATACAGACATATACAACTCAAGCGTCAACCTGTTCTCTTTTCATTTCTTTTTCTCTTTCTTCTTTTTTCTCTAATACTATTTTCGTATTTTTCTTTGTCTTTCTCTTTCTTTCTCACTCTTATATTTGTGTCCTTTTTTTTCTGTCTACGAATGTTCTGTTTTCGATAGTAATGATGACGACGTCGACAACTACCATTTTGCTCACTATGCAAATTCTCTTTAGCATCTACAATTGCGTTGAGCGTCTAAAGCTGTATACGAGAGAAAAGGCAAGCACACGCGTACATTTGTTCTTTTTGTGTCGATATATGTATATTTTACATCTTCTACAATGACTGACCGAAATAACATCATTTCTATGAATTCTACTGTTAAGATCAGATCGTCTAATGAGACGTAGATGTTGTACATACGTGATGTATAAAAGATGGTTGTTGATGAACATGAGCATCGTAGAAATTATGTGTATTCGTTGTTGGATGACAATATTTGGGTTTTGTTCTGTGTTGTAATTGTTCATATTCCTGAATAGTATCACGTTGGAGCTCTAGTTTATCCGTTAAAACTTGAATTTGTAAATTCAATGAACTACGCTCATTTTCTAATCGATGCAATTTTTCTCGTAAATATTCCGAATTCTAAACAAATCACAGTACTAATTGACGTACATTATAGTTAATAAATTCACAAAAGACGTTTCTTTGTTAATCGATAAATCTTTTCCTCAGCTGGTGATTGCATACATTAGATCCCAAACGTTCTTTCTTTTTCGCTAGAAAGGTCTTTTATGTTTTGATAGTAACTAGTAATCATCATTCAATACATTCTGATTGTTTTCTTTTTGTTTTGTCATTTTAGAAAATACTATTATAATCATAATAGAAAAGCTAACTAGTCTTACCCAAAATGATTCCATGGGAACATGTTGATGTTTATCATCTCGTAGCATCTCATCTATCTTCTGCGATATCGTAAGAAGTCAATGATCACGATTATGGTCATTCTCTATTTTTTCTTCGTACTGCATGCATATGTGTTTTTATAGCTTTCTGAACAATCAGCCAGACCAATGGGGCACAGTGTATATGTATAATGTATGGGTCTATATGTCGATCTGTAAGAGAAAGTATATGGATGCCTATATAAGAAGACGAGAAGAGCCGAAAAAAGTCTGATAATAGACAGTGATACGTCAACGATATGTAGAGAAAGGAATGGCATAAAAGTCAATGCAATATATATGCAAATATTATTCTGATAAAATTAACCTCAACACATGTCAGAGTCAAATATATATAAGACAAGAAATAAACAGTGATGTAAAGGCAAAAGAATGTGTCACAAATAAAAAGATTACAAAAAAACCGTCTTATATCCTAAAATAATAATATTGGTCACCTTAAAGCTAAATAGATAATTCTTTTTTCGAACAAGCGCCTTGTTGAAAAATTATTGTTTACTGTCATTACGCTCGAGATGCGTGTGAATAATATGCTGCTTTCTTTCCACTAGTCTTATCTAACGATGAATAAAATGATGGATTGCTTTTTGCTATATCTTGTCTTCCATGATATGTCGACCTAGCCAAAAACAAACATGAAGAAGTCTTGCATTTTTAATAGAATAACAACACTACTTGTTACTTCTTTTTTCTTGTTCCCCTACGAAATCTATTATGTGACGCTAACAAAGATCACACAGAAGAAAACTTTAGCATTAGTATGGATAATGATGAAAAAACTGCTGTGAATCTAGCGTAGCTAAATAAAACACTTACTGTTCGTTTACAAATATAGGTATAGTCTGCAATATTTAACGATAACTCAGTACGATAGCGTTGGCTACGAAATGAGCTTGATGAAAGATGGTCATTTGCATCGTTTGTAATTGGAGTCAGAATAACATTAGGCATCGAAGAAGTTGGTAATTTGAGTGGATGTCGACCGACAGCAATATTTGACCATTTAGTAGTTTCACCCATTTGCATGACTACCATGATGAAAGATTAGTATTCTTTAATCTTTGTTTGTCAAAATCAATGTGAGTAGCTCTTTGATTATGATGACATCATCAATATCATGATATTGGTAGGACGAAGATAAAACTGTATACGAATATGTTGTGTGTATGTTGTAATAAAAGTGATTTGAAATTGATCTATCTTGATCGAAAAAATAACAAAATGAATGATATCGTTTTCTGTGTCCACTAGTTATAATAATGGTATATGATCTCCCATTATCATTACAGGCATATGGACAATATCATTGTACAACAAGCGAAAGAAAGAGATTGATTTTTTCGCTCCTGTTTCATTTGCCATCTTGTTTATTAAAAATTATGATCGATATCAAAAGCGGATGATTGCAAGAATAATTTTCTATAACAAACGTGACTGTGTCTGTCTGTGCTTCATAAAAAACGTATACACGACGGTTCCCTATTGTATTAAATTAAAAACACAATCGTCATCGTTCTTTTGTCATTCTCCATTGTACAATATTTATGTTTTTATGTATCAATCAATACTAAAATTGACCATGTGAATAATTTCACATAATCTGAGTACATTTCTTTCATGTATGATTTATATGTTAATTTCGTATCATAGTTTTATATTGTCTACATTATATATATATATATATATATATATGTATTGTGCACACGTACACATATGGAGTTTTAAGTCTAATGCACAGATAGTTATATTGCATCACACATACAATTCTTAGTTTTATAGTTCAACATAATAGTGTTCTTACATTTACAAGCACTTATTTATCTTGCACTGATAACATGGTCTCTCTAAATTTCGATGTCAAATAAATGGCAGCAACAACAGACTCCTTTATTTCTTGTCTTTCTTTCCTTTTTTTTTCTCTTGCACAATAAACGAACGAACATGCAGATCAAAAAATAGTTAGTGTGTGTACGTGGATGTTGTTGTAACAATAAAATAAGAAAGGGGTAATAAAAGAAGATAATCATAATGCTAAAGTGAAACAAAGAAAAAAACAGACAACAAGAAAAACTTAGTTTGTTTTGGTTTTATGATCCACTCTTGAACAGTCGGAGAAAAAAAAGAAACAGACGAACAATAACGATTTTATACACACACACACAAAAGAACAGAGAGCCATAGAATAAAAGAAGATATAAAGATACCGATCAACTTGTTGATGTTGAATCCGTTGTTTTACTCGAATTGCCTGATTTAGTTCTTGTTGTTGAATTAGAATCAGTATTTGAAGCCAGTTTTGTTTGATCCGACCAGAATTTGTCCACCTAAATATAAACAAAATATGTTGTTTTCATTATTAAACAGTATTTGATTCTTTTAGAACTTACCAATTTAATAATATGCGTTTTTGTATCATTATCTCCTTTGGCTGATGTTTTCTGATTCGCAGCATTTATTGGTTGTGTTGGAGGATCAATTGAAACATTTTCTGCACGATATGGGTCAACAATTCGAACAGTATTGTTGATAAGAATATCATTATTTGACCAGCGAATAACTTGATTCATTCTATAGAAAAATACGATAGAAAATTTTTCTTCTTATTTAAAAATTAATTTTTACGTTTTTTTGATATCTCGAAAAAGTGCTTGACCAGTACGACTGGCCTTTAAATTAATAAATGATGCTTCTTTCTTCTTTTCAGCTTCATTTTCTGTTTGGCGTTTTTTCAACTAAATAAATAATGAAAAAAAATCCACAAGTTTTTTCTTCTTTTATAAAATAGAAACAAAAATGAAAGCAACATATTGTGTTAAATTTCTTTTCTTAACGATAGCAATTAGAACGTATCCAAGAAAAATTTAATGTAGACAAACTAGCTTAACCAATATTCAGCGAAATTTTAATTTAACAGATTATCGTAAAGTCTCAAAACAAGAATGTTCGATTATGATAAAAATTGGCCTATGAACAAATCCACCTAGAATTAATAATATCTACCTTAGTTTTCTAGGATATCTCTTCCGTGAACCGCACCTATTGTATCAAAGATAACAAAATATAAAAAAAACATAGCAAAGTCACAAAAGCGTTTTGTCACCTATCTCAAAACGATTGTCATTTGTTCAAGATAGGCTACGTAGACCTCTGGAATACATTATTTTCTTCATAAATATTCTCTCTATTAGATGAGCTTGTTAACATAGTATATTTTGTGGAAATCTGATTATTGACCTGTTGATTTTCTTGAGACGTTTTATCGAACTCTATGAATGGGATTTGAAGAGAATATTTCTGCGAAATTGCAACCTGTTTCAACTAATCTAGCTTTTTGTCATATTTGTTCTACATGTTACCATTAAATAAAGAAGAGTTTATTTGAAAATATTTTTTGCATCTATCTTACTTTATTTATATCAATTGGAAAAAGTGGTTCAAGTGTTTCATCATTAGGTTCTTTAACAACAGCCCATTCCCGACAATGAATCAAGTTAACAACTGCAATAGTTGTTAAGCCTGGTTTTGTACCTTTCATATCTGAAATTTTAGTTTTTTAATATAAAAATTAAACAACGAGAATCTCTTTTTGCTACTTACGTAATGTAACCATATTTGATCCATTATCAAATGCCACAACTTTTCCAGTTCGAATATCATCAAAAATAGTTGTTAAACGTACAACACTATTCACACGTAGATTATTGGGTGGTGGCGATGGTGTTGGTATTGGACTTGAGTCACTGCTATTGTCTCGTTTGAGGACTTGTGAATTATCGTGATGATCCATCAGACGCATTTCATAGAAAAACAACAAAGAAGACTAAATAGAAAAATTTCAGTTAGAACATTAATAAAGAAAAAGAAAATTAATTTCGCTTACGTAGTTAGTTATGCAAAAAAGAAAACCGTTTTTAATTAATCATTGTTTCTCTTTTGTTTTTAATATTTTCTAGAAATACAGAAAACGAAAAATTTGATTAAAATGTATTTTATTATATCTGAGATTATACAAAAGACTATTATTGTTTGACAACATGCAGAAAAAAAAACGTGATCTGACCTAAAAGAAATGTGACAGTCAATGATTAAATAGACTAACTAGTAATGATAAAAAAAAGAATAAAACAGGACTAGAAAATATTCAGATTACAAATATTAAAAAAAAAAGAAAAGTTCAATGATTGCTATCTAATGCAGCAGCTACTTTGTAACCACGGTAAGTAGGATTCTGATATTTGACAGTCGCTTGTCGATATAATGGATTAACATCCTATGGAAAAAAAGGAAGCACTAAATAAGTAAATCAATCTGGTGAAATCTTACAGTTTCCCATTTAGCTTTTTCACGTTCTTGTTCAAATTTAGCAAATTCTCGTCGATCATGTAGTGTTGCTAACATACGCCATATCATTAAACAAAACAAACCAAATGCTAATATACTTGTAACGATAATAATTATTGTTGAACGAACTGATAAAACACGGCGACAACCTTTTCGTAAACTGAAATGAAATTTCTTTTCATAATTAAATAAAAATTTTACTTTTGGTTTTTTGTACTCGTAGTACAAGTTGATCATTTTCGTTATGGTACGTATAGAAAAACCGACATTGATCTTGTTCATCATCAAATTGACATAAACGATAATTAACATCTTCTGTTAAAGAAAAATAAAATGGATTCGAAAATAGAGAATCTTAGTCATACTTCGTGCATCATCAACAGTGTCAAAGCGATATGAACATCGATCACATTGTTCATTTGTTAATGGTCCGCTATCAAATATTTTACAAAGAACACAATCTTTTGTAGCAGCACATCGATGTTCACACGTCTAAAACATTCAAGCAATTTTTATTCTTATTCTAATATGCTATTTTAATAGGTGCAGATTATTTATTTTATATATTCTTTGAAATTTTGGATATAATCCGACAGCAATACAGGTAAACATCACTAGCCTTGATGCATTTTTCATACACTCTTCACATTTATACGTAAATGTTTTTCTTAGGATGAAATTGACAGTTTCTTTTCAAACATGTTGCACCAGCCTAATTTTAACACTTAAGACTTTTCGTGATAAGTACAACAAAAAATAAGTGAAATTCATGTCATTTCGCTAAGATCCAAATATTTGTTTTATTTCGAAAAAAAAGAATAATGAAATAGGGATCTTTCATAAAATTTGCTGAAGGATTTTTCGACTTAATTAATTACTACCTTGTCATTTTATACGTTATATCATAGAGAAGAAAATTAAAGCTAAACACAGATTCGGATTCTCTGACTTCTGATCAAATGTTGACTTTTTCTCACTATCATTACTTAATAAAAAGAATGAAATCAACAAATACTGCCTTATTCGGTAGCGTTTTTTTCTCAGAAAACAAAAATAAGGACATGCAATCCAACTGATTTCCTTTTCTAAATAAGAAAAGAGACGCAACAGATTACGAAGTATATATAAATATTGAGAAAGATAAGATTTTTTTAAACTTACAGGACAGTCTTCACATGTTGGTCCTAGATATCCAGAATCTTTGTTACATTTACATCTACCACACTCACAAATGCCTTGATTATTGCAAATAGTCTGATCACAAAAGAAGAAAAAAACATTTACAGATAAAAATTTTAAATTTTCTTTTCACATTATTGACAAGACAACTATCCGTCTTTGTTGTACATGAGCAATCGTCTCCGGTCCAACCTTCTTGACATTTGCATCGTTTATCACAACCACATATACCATGACCTGGTCCTAAATACGAATATTTAAAATTAGATAAATATAATTGTCTTCAACAATTTTGAAATACCCGAGCAAACAAGATCATTCTTTCTTGGACATGAAAAATCATCACATTCACAATAATCACCATAAATGCGTTGACCAGTCTGAACAGTAGAGAAGAGAAAATTGTCGAGTATCATTTATCTATTTATTTCAGAACTTACTTCGATTGTTGTTGTTTCACATTTACATCGTCCACAACCACATTGTCCTCTGCCAGAGCAAATATCTGACGAGCCCGGTCTGTATGAAATACGATAATAATAAAAAACTGAAATTTTCATGAATATTTTTTTCTTACTTTTTGCATCGTTCAATTTTTGATTCAACTGTTGGGGATGCTGTATCACATTCACATTCACGTCCATAGAAACCTTTCGCACATGTACATACACCGCATTCATATGTACCATGATTTGAACATTTTGGACTATTTACTTGACGTGGAACTTTTGAGCAGAAACATGAACAATTCGTTTGAACAGTTATACGCATTTTATCATTCAGTCCATGAGTATAGATTGAAAAGGTCGTTGCTGTACCATTGTTTATACATTTTGTTGCAAGAATTTCCACTTCAAAATTGAGCTGAAGAAAAATACAATTGACTATTGAATGAAACAGAATTCATCTATTAAACTTACAACACCACCAACACTAACAGTACATTCAGGTTTATTACGTTTACTTCTAGAAAAAAAGTGATCAATAGAAATTGAAAAAGTTTAGGAAAATCTCTGAGATTAAGTATTACTCTTGACAATCGGGTGTAAATTTTACTGTTAAACCATCAGGTAAATCATTGGAAATCATCATCATAACAGATGATGAGATTTTCTAAATATCAGAAAAAAAGAATGTATTCTTTGTTTTAAGCATAGAAAAATAAAAACCTTATAGTTTTGACTTATTAGATTGACAATATTACTTGAATCTTGTTTTAATTCACCAACAACTGCTCCGTCAATCAATTCGGTAAGTGTTTGATAGAGAGTTAATTGAGATTGTGTTACAGCAAATATAATATTCACATTTTTTTCACTTAATTTCGCACTTATTTGACCGATGGATGGATAATCCTTTAAAAACAACATGTTTTTACTTTATCATTTTGTTGTCAACAATATGAAATTCTTACTTGTTTATCACTATATGTATATTCATTATTAACCATATGACATTCACCATCATTCGGTTCAATAATGCCTGCTAACTGAATACAAAAGAAAAATCTAATCAATATTTTGCTTTTCTTTCAGATAATAGCAAAATCAATATTTTTTTTTAATTAAGTCATATTTTTGAAGATAAATCTTTTTAATAGTGTTTGAAAATAATTTAAGAAATTTTAAATAAAGGAAAACTAATTGATTTAATTAATTTTATGAATTATATCAGTAATATTCTACTGAAAGATAATATTGTTGACAGTTTTAGCAATCATGGATACCGTGATCTTTCGAAGAACCTTACTGAATGTCAAAAACACTTAATACTAGATTGCGAGAAACAAACTACGAATAGTGCCATTGTTTATCGTGTACGAATTACATACTCGTCCGTCGCCTGCATAATGAAAACCAGCATCAGTTGAAAAAACAATCAATTTTCGAGAATCATTTCGCCAACCAATAACATCCTTGAAAAATGAAAGCAATGTTTGTTTATATTTTAAATTTCTATTGACATACATCACAAACAATAGCTTGCATAACAGCATCGAGTCCACCTTCGGGTGCATCAATATTTCCCGAAACTGGAGCTTCTCGTACTTGATACTAATAATTAAAAAATAAAACATAGAAATGTAATAAATATTTTCTACGCTGTTCAAAACTGCTTACTTCAAATTCAGTAACATTATCGGATAAACTCATGTGATGTTTGAATCCATAAGCTTTAACACACGGACCATTATAACTTGTTGGACACGGACGTTCAACTCTAAATCAAAAGACACATCATTCCAGTCGAAGTTTGTGTCTTGAAAAAAATAGTTTACGTATTCGGTGCTGGTTGGACGAATGGCGGAACATTTTTATCAACAAATGAACCAAAACCAAGACGGAAATTTTTTGTTATGGATTGCATTTTTGTGGCTAATATACTGCCAAGATGACTCAATTTTTCTTTATCATCAAGCATTGAATGTGATAAATCCATAAGAAAATATAAATCTACAGGATAGTCTTCAGCTTGACGAAACTGTATCGGAATTTTTTCTGAATCATCTAAACGTGGAAAAACAAAAAAAAGTATTTTTGGATTATTGTATATATTATTTATTTTACTTATTCTTAATACAACATGAACAGCTTGAGGCGATAATTGAACAGCTTGCGACGTACTGTTAATGGCATTTGAAAGTGAATCATTTTGTAAAACATAATGATAACTTTTAAATGATACTAAATGATCTGGACATGTTAATTGTAAATTATCAATAGTATCACAATGGAAAAAAGATCCATTACGTGTTGAAATATCAGTTGAATTCTATTTAATAAATGTTAGACACTAAAATGATTTTTGAAACTTATCTAATTATATTACTTGAGTACACCAAGCACATTGATTTGACAATGAAAGGCATGATGCACATACTTCTTTTGAATTACATTGTTCTATATAACAAGAGTTTTTTTTTTCTAAATATTTATTTCAAAAAAGAAATATTATAACTTACCTATACTACTGATGGCATGAATTATGAATACAAGAAAAAATAGTAAAGTAATTAAAAGAGAATTTATCAGCATTGTTGAATGAACGGAAAAAGAAACAGGACACACAATCGAATAGTATCTATGAAATGATCAGTGAGAGAAACAACAACAAAAAGATATAGATAGATGGAATGAAGGACCGATCATAATAATATTATCGACAAATCGTGAACAAGTATATAGATGTCGTCATTACACAGGTGTGCTATAATATACTATTATTTCTTAGTACAATGCTCCATTTTATACTATTTATTATTGAAAAATATTGTGAATTAAATATCAGCAGGTTTTCTTTTTTTATTTTAGTCATATATTTAGATTACTATTGAAAAAATCCTATCAATGTAATCTAATGTAAAACATTATAGTGTGACAGTTGCTAAATTATTTTATTGTTTATTATTGACTGAATGAAGATTTTTATTACTCAATTATGTTTTAATTAATGATATATTGCTATTTTTAATTATGTTCAATATCCAAGCGACGAAAGTCATTTAGCTTTATAAGAACATAATAGAAATACTGATGTTAATGTGAACATAGAGACGCATATCGATTAGTTTTTGTTTCGAATCATACGATGTGTTTTCACGTGGAAACACCGCGATGAAAGATTCATTACGTGGGCAAGCATGCATCAATACAAATCAATATTCAACAACAAACGTTTTTCTATTGTACACTTCTTCATAAGTTTTCAGTTTTAGGATATGACAATAAAATTTATGTTTTTTCGATTCTACACTAGCCGTCAAACCTGCCATCTTTGATTTTTGTAATAATATTTGACTAAAATCTGAGTTTAGTGCTGGCTCGAATTTTTACTATTGCAACTCGAAAGATTTCGTACCATTAGATCTGATAATTCTTAAGCTATAGTTTCTGCTCGAGATACTGAGTGATCAAGCTTGTTTCTATCCTCATAGAACATGCCAGAAAAATAGTGTTTCTTAAATATTCGATATAAGTCAGTTTTTTTCCTGATACGATATCTACTATCTCGGATAAAAACTTTTATGGCATTATAAGAATCATGAGAACAAATGGTAAGCAATATTTCTAATTGAGATTATCAATCAAGATCTATTTTGTAAACTATTTTATCATATGTCAAAATTCTAATGAAAGATTTTCAGCTTTTGGTATGAAGACCTAGTATTTTGAATCAGGGGACATTTCTCCAAGTTTCACTGAGCGTTTCATACGGAAAAGACCAACGATTCAGTTGACATTTAATATTTTAGAATTTTTTCTTATGAATTTCGCCAAAAAATTCTGTTGTTGAAGCGAATGCAAATTGGAAACTGAGAAGTGTTTACAGGGAAAAGCTATTCTCATCTAATAAATTATGCGAATATTTAATCAATTATTATCTGTTTACTCATATTACTACTACTTTTTATCGTTCCATTGATTTTTTGAATCTCGTTATTTGAGTGGTTGTATCCAACTGCTTTACATTTACAGTCTTTATTTCATGTTTAGAGTATACACGCTTTTCAGATGACAAGTTTTTCTTATTGATTTAGATCAAGAACAAATACGATGTTGTTTACTCGATTTCAATCATTCTTGTTTTAATCTATGTGTCCTTCTGTAGCAAGATAAAAACACTTGAACGGACGAAATAGAAAAATATGTTTTTTGTTGCCGATTAGATGTAACAGTGAAATAATTTTAGTATCTGATGAATGTATGCTTGCCTAGAGACAAGCAAAAATGACAATCCAGAATTGCATTGACTTTCAGTGCTATGCTCGTATCGATGAAGAAGTTTATTTTAATTTTTATAAAAGGTACACTAGATAATACCCTACGTTTTGAAGTGGTAGCTTGTGACTTGTCTACTCGAGATGAAGCATGGTCGAGAAAGCAAAATCAGAAGATTTGATCAATTCAGCTTCCAAGATGTATATGCGTGTCATTTGAATTAAATTGAAAAAATATAAAAATTACCCATTTCTGTAGGAAAAATGTATACCGAATATTTTGAGGTTTATCTTTGAATCATAGTTTTTTAAATGTATCGCTCGATTGCTGCACGTCATGTATCATAAATAACACCATTTGCAACACTAATTTTGTTTTCATTGCATCACAATTAAGGATGTAGTGAACCTAATTTTATTTTGGGATCTATGTTTCATTGTTACATGTTGTGTTGCCAATGCTAAAGATAAAACGTGCCACATATGCAATTGTCTCTATTAGATAATGTCTAATTTTTTCTTCAATATCAGTTACCACACATATACCCACCATTGACAGTTCGATGATTTTCTAAAAAGCAATCTAGATTCTTTCGTATTTGGTCTCTTACATTTTTGTTTAAGTTAATTGACTTCGGGAACAATTAGAAAGGCAAGAAATTGAAATGGCAGCATTATTGGGTTCGAACCTAAATCTCTTTTCGTCCTGTGTCTCGTTCTTCTAGTGCTTATATATATATATATTTAGATCGCGCATTTGGTTTGAGAGTTTTCTCAGTTAGATCGAAAGTTCAATTAAAACATGTAACGCCATAATTGTTTACACTTCATTAAAACGATTAGAATAACTAGCTTTAAATTTTCATCTATTCGCATCACCGTTTTGCTTCATCTTTCTACAGGTAGAAATATTTCATTTTGTTTCTTGTTTGTTGACTTTATCTACTATTTTCGTATGCTATCTATTGCGTCGTATATTCTGTACTTTGCACTACACGGTAATTACACACTTTCAAAGACATTTTGTTTTTGCTTTGATGAAGATATAGTTAGGATAGTGGCATGAGTGTGGATTTGCGTGTCATTCTCATCTAAAATCTATTAAACATTACTGTTTTTAAAAAGACACCATTGTCCTAACGAAATAGTTGAATATATTGCAGTTGTCTCACAGTAATCTAATAGCCATTTAATTTCAGTTGAACATAATATGCTTCTTTATCTACGTGAGAGTTAAAGTTACCAAGTACATAATTAAGTGAATTTTGCCTTAAAATAATGGCTCTTAATTGAATTGGTTCTGATTCAGATAATCTTGTAATTAATGTGGGTATGGGTTTTACTTTATTTTAATTATTTGATCAAATAACAAAAATACTAGGAACACAGTTGTTGAAGAAATTTTACATTTTTGACTGTGAAGAGTGTTTGAAAGATAGTTTTGTTTTTGCAGCGATAGAACTTTACGGAAAATTGTTTATTCAGTCTTATAGTCGTTGTTCAATTGTTCAAAGTCAATATTCATATTCTTTTGTACCAGGAATCTATTAGGGTGAATCCGTGGAGACTCGACCACTTTTTTGGAAAAAGTTTTTTTATCGACATTTTTATTCTAGTTAGTCGGGTCGGGATCAGAAAACAGCTATGATCGAAAAAAATTGCCGACTTTCACCTTAAATGAGGTTCATCCAAATTATTTCAAGATTTTGGGCTCATATTTTGCCCATTATTAGAGGATCACTAGACTAGCATAACCTCCAAAGGATTCTTCTTTTGATTGAGATTTGACCGAGATATGAATGTTTAAAAACGCAGTATTTTTAGAAAACTTTAAAGAAAATGAAAAATCGATGTTTGGAAACATTCATATCTCGGTCAAATCTCAATCAAAAGAAGAATCCTTTGGAGGTTATGCTAGTCTAGTGATCCTCTAATAATGGGCAAAATATGAGCCCAAAATCTTGAAATAATTTGGATGACCCTCATTAGATGTTCCTAGAAAATGTTCCAGGTCTCCCTCATTTAAGGTGAAAGTCTGCAATTTTTTTCGATCAAAGCTGTTTTCTGATCTCGACCCGACTAACTAGAATAAAAATGTCGATAAATAAGATCTTTCCAAAAAGTGGTTGGATATCCGTGGATTCACCTATTAGTCTCATTTCTTTGAAGAAATTTCAACGATTTGCTAATCTAATTCAAGGACTCCTTTTTCGTTTATCTATTTTGCGATAATATGACAGACAAAAGTGCACATTATATATATATATATATATATATATCGGTCGCCAACAAGCACAGGTTCTCTTACAAATATAGCGATAGGAAAAAACTAAATTTTATTTCAAATCTTGTTTTCAGAAGTATGACTAATGCTGAATCACGAATAGAATTATATTCTTTACTGTATTCAAAATAAATCTTGAGAAGACAAAATATCTAGTAGTACAGCTAGTACGTTGGAATCGTTGCTTGTGTTTGAAAAACAGTAAGGAAACATGATTTGGAGGGTGTTCATGTAAGCTGCAGCGCAACATATTCAAATAAAAATGAAAATTCCTTCTTCTCCGATTTTCTCGTTTTGAATGACCGTTGTTATTTAAATATTTCACCTTGACTGTTCTTTTGACAAAGTTGCTTTTTCATTCGTTCCTTGTTACTTTCTAGCCATGAAGGAAAAAGCCTTGCTCGTTCTTTTACAAATATTTGCTCCTTGTTTCATTTCATTACCTACACATCAATAGAAAATGTCGTCACCGTCGTCGTTACCGTGTGTTGTTGAAAAGTGTGAGCTAGCATCCCTTGCTTTGTGTCAGTGTTGTAGACAGAATTTATGCATCGATCACTTAAATGAACATGCTAGTCAACGCAATGATAAGCTTCTTCCATTTATTGATAAAATCAATTGTTTATTGAATCGTTTCAGTACTTTTTATGATGGTGAACATTCCGGTCTTAAACAGCTTGATGAATGGAAACAAGCAGCTTATAAAATAGTTGATGATTTTTATGAAAAGAAACGCCGCGAGATTATCGATGCAACAGCTGATACAGAACGTGAACAGCTAAAAGAAATGAATAATAAATTAAAAGAGTTACTTAGAATAAAAGGTGGTACAAAACAAGACTTTGATACATTTTCAGAAAATATGCGTTCAATTGAGCAACATCTTGATAAACTTCAACAGATTCAAATTAATCTTCCTACATTTACAATTAATGATAACAGTATTTCTCAAGCTTCACCACAAAAAGATAATTCAATTGAAAAAATTGTAAACAAGTCGAATAAATCTCCAGAACATACAAAGCAAAAATCAGAAAAGTTGTCAGATAAAAAGAAATCATCGGATAAATCTTCCAAGAAGAAGAAAAGATCATCTAGACATTCCGATGATTCATCTGATAGATCTTCACGTCATAAAAGTAGATCACCTCATGATCGGCCCGAGTCTTTGAAGAAAAGTAAGTAGTAAGGAAACTATAAAAAAAAGAAATCAGTCTATATTAATTAATATCTAACGAAAAACAAGATCGTTTTAAATTGTTAAATTTATTGAAGATCGAAAAATTATCTTTATTTAGAACGCGATAAATCTCCAAAGTCAAGCTCACCACAGTCATCCAACGGTGCCAAAAAAAGCTGTAAAGATTGTAACGATTGTCGTTTCTATCAAGACCGATTTGGACCTGGTTTCATGGATTCTTTTGGTCCATGTAAGTGCGATTGCCATACATGGGCATACACTCAATGATTCTCAATTTAATTTAAAGTTCTATTCCATCAATTGTTCATCAAGACATTTCATAGATTGTGAGTTATACTATTATCAAGTATTTTATTAAATATTTGCTTTGTAATTGCGCTCTTTTTTTTTATACACTCGACCGTACTTTTATATGAATGATCAAATTCACAGTATAAAAAAAAGAAAGCTTTTGATATATAACTGAAGGTATACAATTTTGATTCCAGACAACCCACAAGTTTTTTTCATGATTTATTTTTCAACATAATACAGAAGAAAGAACAAGGGACGGAAAAGAGCGTCTTCCGTACTTCGAAGTACGATGGGAGTACATGCAAGTACGTGAAGTACGGAAGTCGCGGTTTTTCCCCCTTGAAAAAGAAGCATGACTTGTTATGCTGTTGCATTTTTAGTTTCAATATTGATGTTTGTCACGTTCTTTTTTTCGACTCTCTCGATGTCGAAATGAAACGCTGGCATTATCCATCGACCACATGAACATTTTGCACCATATAGATCATATTTCCCTATGATTTCAGAACATTTTAGACATTTAATAGAATCATTATGAGAATTTGTAGGTGTATCTATTTGAGCCATCAACCATTGGAGACAATTAGTAAACAATTGCTGATGACATTCTACTTCAGGTAATAATTTGGAAAATCTATTTTTACCATATTTCATAAACCAATTGTATAGTCCACCACCTTCTGAATGTTGTGATAGATCAGCATTAGTAAATAATTCAGTTTGACATTGACGACAAATGTATGTTTCTGTTACAGTACACATTGCATGACCATACGGTAAAGTAAATGCTTGGCAATATTGTTGACGGAGATCGTTTTTTTTATCGATTCCTTCATTTTCTGTGTCATGATCAATATAGATGGTACGCGCACGTTCAAAATGAAATTCTTTGTACAATTCATGGTTAACATCTAATTTGTTGTTCATTTGCTCGAAAAGATATATTTGAGCACAAAAACTGAGATTTGGTTGAATAAACGGACGTGCAAGCTTGAGTCGTTTGAATGCATCATTAGCTGATAAACTATGTCGACGCATTAACCACATGCATGCAATAGTAGCACTACGAGATACACCTAAGAAGAAAAATACAAGAGAATTTATTGAAAGCTTTCAAGATAGATAAACGAGAACTAACCAGCAAGACAATGTACGAGTACATTATTAGTCGAATTTTCCGATAAAGCTTTATCTATAAAATCGTAACATGAATCAAATACAGATAATAAATCTGTTATTTCTTCATCTTCAACATAGATTTGTTTTCGTACAAAATTATCGTTTTCATTGACTCTTAATTCTGATTTTATCACAGTTAAAATATGTGTGATATGAAGATTGCCAAGTGCTACCGTATTCTCCATTGCAGCAAGACTTCCAAGCCATACACGGTCATCAATTAGATCTGCCTCGAATTCCATTTATCTAGAGACAAAAGAAAACGTATTGACAAAGTCTTAAATTCATTGAATCATCATAAAAATATGTACGAATTTCAAGTATTCGTTTGAGAAATCATAAATCCGTCACGTGTGAATATGATATCGTCATAATAGAAATGATATGTATTTTCGTCTTTATGATGAAGTTTTCATCTACGTATGAAACAGTGTTTGCAAAGCTAAACAGTTATTTTTGCTCTTCTGACTCGTTTTTCAACTGAAAAGAAAAAGAAATGCAAAAGAAGTTTTGGCCATGAAGTTTCAAGCATTATAATTGCACAACGAAGCTGTACAAAAAAGAAACATGTTTAAGTAATTTTGATAAAAAGAAAAGATTAAATATTTCATATAATTTATGGCAAAAGTTGTTTTTCTTTATTTGAAAATCAAAGAAAAATATCAATTAAAAATATCAATTTCTAATTGCCAATCATTTTTTCCTTCCGCAACACGTTTCCATATAACTTGATAATTGCCACGATCCAATGAATGTTGATATGAACTTGTTTCAATTAATCGATCCGGTCCAGCTTCTACAACTGTACCAGTCGTAAGCTTAAGATTACTAATACCGGCATCACGACCACCTTGCCAAAATTTTTGAATTGCTTCATGACCTTGATAGATATTTTTATCGGGTGGTAAAAGTTTTCCTTCTAAAGTATAAAGTTTTGCTACTTCATCAGTTTTCCCAGCATTAAAAAGTTGTTCAAAAAGACGATTAGCAGCATCAATCGTATCGAATGGAGTCGACATAGCTTCTATAACCCTTGCTTTTTTTGTCTAAAAATATGAAAAAGAAAAAGAAAAAACACATACTTATACTCATGCATATCTTTATCTATCTCTCTCTCTCTCTATATATATATATATATGAGTCAGTTTTGTCTTCAAATCAAACAAAACAATAAAAATAAACAAGGAGCGAGTATTGTTTTGTTTTTTGACCTAAATACATGATGATTTCGATTTAAAGGCACCGCTATTACTTAAAATTTTTTCATAGTTTCACTCGTCGGCAACTACAAGTACGGTAACTAGTCATAATTTAACGAATCACATATATAAATTTTGGTGTAAAGATAAGATATAACTTTACTCAACATCAATACAATGAAAAATACGTGGCAGAAAAGTACTTGATTAAAACATACTGCTTATTCCTAATAAAAAAGATGTTCACGGAAAAAAAAACATGGCATAGAAAAACAGTGATTTGGATTGCATTCTCATTAAAGTATTCTATACATAGAAAAAGATTAATAACCAATGAAATAAAAAAGCATACATAAATACAAACATTTGGAAAAAAAGATTACTATTGATGTTTGTAAAGAAATTGAACAATGGGAAATTAGATTCATTCGTCATCTATTTATTGATGTTGCGAATAACTGTTGTTACGACTTGCACGTGTGATTTATCTACATCAACAGATAATGATGATGTTGAAATTGAAATTGAAATACATGCTTTTGATAAAAGTATTTCTGGATATCACCTTGCATTTCATTTATTCAATAGTTTGATTATCATTATTATTAATATTAGACAGTTGTTTACGATTACTAGTTTGTGTTCTTGTCAGTTAGGATACAAAAAATGAGTGCCATTTTCATCAGGAACTAACATACAAATGTAACAGTCGATTATTTTACTCACAACAAACAAATATCAAAAATTGTATCTTGATAAGTTTACATCTTGTAAACAATAATATCTACCAGATCGAATGTCTTTTACAAGAAAATTTCTTTAAAAGAAACAACTACTCTATTAGTGACGACAATGAAATAGATCGATGAATCATTTCGATTACATTTTTGTAATGAAGCGCTATTTTTCTTGTTGAAATTTAAGTGAAGGGTATTGGCAAAAGGTCGACGTGGAAAATTCGAAATTCATATTTTTATTTCATACAAATGAAATTTTGAAGGAAATGCTATTGCACGGAATATCATATATGAAGAATCTCTTTGAAAGTCTATCAATTAATAATGTCTTTTAGTCAAGCACTGCATGGCGTTGATTGGAGTATATTTTACTAATCGCTACTGAAGGATACAATAACTTAGATGGACGCGGATAGACTTTTTTTAAATTTTCTTCCCAATGGAATAAGAAAAAAGTCAGCAGATATTATAAACATGTAACTTCATGCAGATCTCTCTCTCTCTCTCTCTCTCTCAGAGCTGCTGTTCTTCATATGTATTTGTATCATTAGGTGGTAAAAGTTTTCCCTAGGAATTCATGAACTTTATCATTAAAAATTTCTTCAAAGTGAAGATGAATCGTATCGAGATATGCAGCTGTGGCTTTTAAACATCATCATAATAATATAACACTTTGAATCAACAAATCTAAATTTTCTCTTCAATTCAACACTGGAAAATAAGCGGAGACAGGTGTTTTCTTGTACTTGACTTGTTTATGTGGGGATTATAATTTGAAAGAACAATTGTTGTTGTTTTTTTCTTGAATTTTCATGCTTTGCTAAGGGTACATATAACAAATATTTATAGCTTAATGAATAAAATATAAAAATGTTGAGGATAACATCAGATATAATTTTTCATGACATGCCTAAAATTAGAATTAGACTGAAAGAGACGGTTGATCAATATATATATGCATCATATTTTTAATTAAGATAGATTCATAAAATAAAAAACAGAAATGATTTGCATTCCATTCTCATCAAGGCATTCTATACATAAACAAATACAGAAAACAATCAAATAAAATTAAATATATAGGTATATATATATATATATATGTAAACAAATATTTTCAAGAAAATGATTTATATTAATACTTATAAATAAACGGAACAATAAAAAAATTAGTTGTAGTATCATCTTTTGATCTTTAACTGAATTTATTCAACTTTTTGCATCAAACTGAAATCAAAAAGATTCATTCGTAATTGATCTATTTTCGTCGGTAGTAGTTGTTGTTACGGTTTGCACTTGTGGTTTATCTTCATCTTCAGATGATGATAATGGTATTGAAATAGATGTTGTTGATACAAGTATTTCTGCACTGGATGCTATTTGGACTTGATTATCTGTTTGATAACTATCATTATTAGTATTCGAAGATATTTTAGAAGTAGATTCATCTGTATCATCATCTGTACTGGTGGTTGTTGTGGAATGAGTTGAGTCAATATATGATGAATAGATAATATCGTCGGGTTGTTCTTGACTAGTATCTTTTACTGTAAAATTTAAATTCTAGAATATCAAACAATAGAAAAAGCGCATACATTATAAATATATTTAAAACTTACTTGATTATCAGCAATCGTCAATGAGCTATCAATCGCATTCATTTGCCTAAAATTAAAAGAATAGTCACAATCGCTGTTTTTGGACAACGGATTAATTTAATTCCTTTTGCAGTTCAACCGTGATTCGTCAAATAAAATGAAATTAGGTGATTAGGCCTTCATATACCTTTACGATGAGTCATTTAAAAGAAGTATTGCTGAAGCGGACTGTATCTAATATTTGTGTTTAAGTCTAACAAGTGTATCTGCAACAACTACTAAAACATCCATTTTTACGATAAAAATGCAAAAAGAAATATGCTATTCATAACTCTATATCTTAACTCAATGATAGTTATTTTTCAAGATTTTCAATTAGAAATTGAATATTGGAAATTCATCAAAAAAATATATTATTAAAGAAGTTACAACACTGCCGCCATATACGTATTGTACATGTAGATGATTTTGGGAATTTTCTGGTAATTCTTTTTGTTAAACAAGATATTCTCTCTGACATAAGATATAACAATGGCATCATCAGTATTGATTATACGACGATTGAATCTACGATATATCTTTTGTTTTTGAATTGAAAAACTTACGTATCGTGATTTTCAGAATGATCATTATTCAATGGTGATGACGATGGGTTTACTTTTCGATCATCAAAAGAAGAAGAATTTTTAGGTGGCGTTCCTGAACTTAGTTGTTGAGATCGTCTGTGTCTAATGTCAGCTTCATCTCGAGCTGCGCGTCTAATTATAAACAAAAACAACAATATAAATAAATAGGTTTTATTTTATACGAACAATTCAAGTTGCAGTTCAAGTATAATATTTTCCATTTGTACAATTTCACTTTCACGTTCACTTTTTAACGTTTCATAACGAATTTTAAGTTGTTGTAATTCACGATCCCTGTGCTGTAAAAGTTCTTCGAAATATTTCTAACAAACACAGAACAATCAAGAAGTGTTCTTATTGACCAGAATTTTGTTTTTCAATCAAGTCTTACTCGTTGCTCAACTTCTAATTTATATTTTTCCAATGGTATCATTGTGCGTTCCTTTGAATTAAGCTCGTTAGTAGTAATCGCAGTTGATGATAATTCTTTATTTTCTTCATTACTATTTCGATTTATTCTTAATTGTTTAATTCTTTTAAAAATTTCGATTAAATAATTTTTTTTTATTTCAAAAAAAGAAAAGAAAAAGTCTTACTGTTTTGCTTTAAAGCATAAAAATGGCGTTATATCGATTACATCTATTTCAGCGTCATTTGATAGCAATGGACCAATTATAGAATTATCTTGTTTGAAACAAAAACTGCAATAAAAAAGAATTCATTTCAAAGTCACTGCAGAATGAAAAGTAATTGATATCAATACCTGAAATCAATAGTATTCAAGCCAGCTAGTTGATCACACAAAATAAATGCTTGAGAGGATATCATTATTGAATCATCATGGTAGAATTTCCTATGAAAAAGAATTGAACTTTTAACAATGTATGATGACTTTTCTAACATACCGTACAAGATGACAATCAGAAATAACAAGCTTCAAAAGCTCAGAAAGTTTCTTCTCCATTAATGCAAATTTAATCCATGTTCGGCCCTGAAAAATAAGAACAATCAACAAATTAAAATTCCTGATATGTTTGCCGTGCGCACAAACAAAAGTTTACAAAAGTCAATGGACGATATCATATCTTATTGATGTAATTTTGTAAACTGAAAATGGTTATATCTCTAAACTGGAAGACTTCATTTTGGTAACTTTCATTGAACAACATGTATGTTGAATAACTTTAAAAACCCAAATGGGGCTGAGTTCAATTCTACTTTGCCGACGATTTAAGAAAGTAAGAATACAACGATAAAATAATTTACTGTAACTGACCTCGAAGCGATGATACCGATTCATGTTGAGAAGCTCGTGATAATTACAAAATAAATAGTATCGCTATGAAGCATGATTTAATCTATGAAAATCTAGCTTTCTCGGAGCATCTTGTTTGAAAGTCTCCTCTTGGTGAAAATACTGTCAAGAGTTTAATATATGATCTAGCATTCATTTTAAAGGTCGAGTTCTTTTGCTTTTTATGATTAGAAAAATATTCAGTAATTATACTTATATAAAATAAGTAGCTCAGTTGGATAGAACGTGAGCTGAAAAAGCAAATTTGTTCTTACAAATGCCCATGAAAAAAGAGTTGCTTCTTCAAATTAAGCACTATTATAATCTAATCGAAGATAGGTATGTTCTATTTTCGTTGAAATTGTTGGTCTATGTTTTTATACGATTATTTTATTCGAATATCAAAACTGCCACTTTATTTCAAAAAAACATTCTAATAGATTGTTTTGAAGGATTCTCTACGAATAATACAAGTTGAATAATAAAATTTCAAATGAAGCTCAATCATTTTATTCCTTATGCTTCACACTTTTTCAATTAATAAGTTATTATTGTTTTTCAAATCCTACTGATCGTCTCTCAAAAGTGACACTCTGTTTCTTCTTGATGACGACAAAATAAATTAGTCATTTGTATTATACCTTATATTTAACACTATGAATATTTGATATTTCTTCTACACGTTCAATGACTAAAAATATAAAAGAAATAAGTTTAATTTACTTGACTATGTTTCTTACTAGATTGCCGACAAGAACCAATACATGCCGGCCGAATAAAGTCCCAAAAATAACGTCGATCTGATAGCCAACTCGCTATTAACGACCAAAAACCTGTTTTGTTTTTCTGTAGAAAAGAATTTCGTTTTCCTCAATACCTCGCATACGAAAACAAAGAACACGTTCAAGTACTATGATAAAATTCGTCACATCAGCATTATGATCATCAAGAACTAGTAATGAAGCTGTTGACAATGATTGATCAATCAGTGCATTTAATGTCAATCTAAACAATTAGAAATTATAATTCTCTTAAAATCAAATTCAAAAGTAGTAAACAAATTTACCTGATTAAGCAAATTAAATTTGCTTTTTCTCGTTCTATATTAATAGTTTCACTGTAATTTATTGTCGTCATATTCTATCTAAATATTCTACGTATACTGAATATGAGTAAATGATAACGACTCGGATGATTCTTTTTCTTTTTTTTATTGACACAAGAACCAACGAATATAGATTACAGTAATAATATTACTTCAAGAGTATTACAGAGACAAAAACGATAATATATGTAT
Source organism: Rotaria magnacalcarata (assembly GCA_900239745.1). Lineage (NCBI taxonomy): Eukaryota > Metazoa > Rotifera > Eurotatoria > Philodinida > Philodinidae > Rotaria > Rotaria magnacalcarata. Next base: position 74,387 of record OENM01000295.1, on the reverse strand, counting down.
GTAATAACGAGAATCATTCATAACTTAAAATCAATCACATAGAACACAACACGAAAACTAAAATAACAAGGTTTAGGAATATGAAATGTTCATCGAAATACTTAACATTAAAACAACGATACAAGATCCATTAACAATTATGTTCACTACACTGTTGAGATTTCAACCATATCACACTAAGCCTTTTGTTATAGCAATGTACGCCGATACTTCAGTGGACATTGATGCAAGTATCTACTACCGACAGTCAGTCGATGATCCTCAACTTCAACCTAAATATCTCTTATACTACTAAATATGACGATTATTTCTCATGATGACATATAATATGAATGCTTAGATACTTTCACACAAAATATAATCACTAGTATAGGACAATTTTCATATTAATCTTGAATTCATTTACAAACTTGAAAACTTCTTTTTCATCGTTTCAAAAATTGAACTTCAAATTTTGTTTCATTATTTATTGCATTGTTTTTAGTCTTTTTCTTTTCCATTGATATAATTAACTTAACCAATTCTTAGATATGTTAATAGTAGAATGGGTTTCAATTTGTTAGATATAGTAATTGTTTTACGAATTTGGTATTAAAAAAACGTATTTATAATCAATCGAAATGACCCATCGTACGAGTAACATTGTTCGAAAGTTTCTCTGCGTACCATTAATTGCTATTTTGTAATATGCTTGTAGAATATTAAATTAGTAGGTTTATTTTCTTTTTCAGGCATTATTTCATTTTTCAACAATATTGTATATTAAAAAGGCACCAGTATTTAGTTTAAAGCTATGATGAAATGTTTTGTTATCAATAACGCATTTAAATCTGGCTTTGCTTATATCAGCGAAAATAATTTTTTGTTAAACAGATCACGATCTGAAATGATTCAAGATAAATTTTTTAATTTGAATATAAATAGAAGATCTATGATGCTTGCATCTGTTTCATCATACTGATGCATTAGTGTATATCATTCTGATAAGAAATATTCAAAATAAAAGATCTAATCAATAATTATTCTAAATTCAAGTTGATCTATCGATGCTTTTGTTCTCAAAACTGTATTGTATCAGGAAAAGATAAGAAATATCATCGTTTTTGAAATTATAAAATGACAAAAATCCTTTTGTTTTGTAGATGTATGACTATTACTTCAAATGATAGTTATTTCAAAAATGAATGCAAAAGAATTATCAATATATATATATATATTGTAATAAATTAGTTGCCTTCATTCAATCTTACAATTGAATAAAGTTGATTATTGAAAATTATCACTAGCAGAGCAGTTAAGTATATGTTAATCTGAAATCAAAAGAAAACATATTTAACAAGATAAACGAGTATAACATGAATACAGAAATGAAAGAAAATTGTTTAATTTTTATTCATAAACTAACGACGAAGAAAAATCGATATTTATTATTTTTTTCTTACAGATAGTTTCCTGTAAGTCAATAAGCTTGTATGAACGATGGTGCTATCCATTCTATTGTTTCCAAGTGATGCTATTGAATGATAGTGAAGAAATCATTGTGAGTATTGGAGCTAGTTTAAAACAAATTTGATCAAGAGAATATAAAAACTACTCTGTAACTCAATTAAGAATGTAAATAAAACTTGTTTGCACGTGAGACAATACAAAAGCAACAACTTATCAATTCAAAAAGGAAGAAAATGTGGAGTTTTATGCTTTTTTCTAATATTGTAATTGTATACATCCCTATCCAATAAATATTAATGAGAATGATATTTCAATAAAAAAAATCTAAAAGAAACGAAATAAAGCAATGTTTTTTTTTCAAATAATCATGAAGGATTAATGTTCTCCTTCATATTCATGTTAATGCTTTCACATCCATCATCGTCTGTCTCTCTCATTCTTTTTTCCGTATCGATCTGTCAGTTCATATCGCTCAACAAAAAAAAAGAATTTTTTTCACAAGACAAGAAAAAAGAAACATAAATCTATATATGTACATACAAAATAATATGAGATATTCATGAATACGAATATCTTATTTATCTTTCTAACGATAATAATTATTATAACCTCCTCCTCCTCCTCCTCCTCCTCCTCTTCGTTGTTGATTATAATTTCCATTGCGTTGTTTCATATTTTGATAATCCTGTTCGTTTCTATTATATGGATGATAAGAAGTTTGTTTTCGGCGATCAAATCGTTGTGTTGGCGTACGATCATCATATGGATAATGCGGTTGAGATGGATAATTCATATCATTATTAGAAAAAAGTGATATTGGCAATGGTTGTTGTTGCTGTTGAGGTGGTAGTGGTGGAGGTGGTGGTGGCGGTTGTTGAGGTGAATGCCATGGTGTTGTACGATGTAATGATGAATCACTTACATACATTTCTGGTGTGTAAGGTTCATTTGGATTACTATTAAAATCTTTATTTGATGAACGAGCTGCTAAACGCAATGGGCGACTAAATAAACAAACATTTTCCATAATGGCTTCAGCATATGGAACAGATTCTTCATGTTTAAATGTAATAAAACCAAATGAACGACGGCCATCACGTTTCATTGTTACCGATTCTAAAGGACCACTCTAGTAGAAAAAAATTGTTTTTTAAATGATGCTTCTTGTGAAATTAATCAAATTCAAATATTTTTACTTGAAGAAAAAGTTCAAATAACATTTCTTCAGTAACATTTTCATGTAAATTTCCACAATATAACGTACGACGATCTCTACTTTCACGATGAGCCATGTCTGAAGTAAGAAAAATTTGACAATAGACGAAGAAGAACAGAAGCAGAAGAATAAAAAAAATAACATTGAAACGTTTGCATTTTTATTATTATCATTATTGGTGTTTTTTCATTCAATTACCAATCAGTAATAGGTTAGAAATTATTTAATATGAATTAATCGTAATAATTTATTTAAAGTGTTTTTTTAAAGTTTTTCGATTAAAGTATAATATTATATTTTATTGTGAAGAAAAATACATGGAACGTAATGCTCAATACTGATTGGTGATTCTTATACTGAATATGAATCATAAACACGCGATGAAAAATCGAGTCATTACTTTTTTCTTTTCATAAGTGCAAAATAATAATTTTAATACAGAGAATATGACTGATGATGTGATCTATCCACTTGATACGAGTAAGAATTCCTTTTCTAGACATATATTTATTAATATATAATTGATAGGTTCGTTGAATCGATATTTTATTCAATTGATTTCTTGTGGTGATGATTATCAATTTCAAGAATTGATTAAAACATTTTTACCAGTATTTATTCGAAGTGTTGAAGTACAAACAGATGACTTTAGAAAAAAAGTAAGAAAAAAAAGAGATTTTAAATGGTTAATAATTAATTAAAACAAAATAAATAGCATAGTTTCGTTTCATTTAAAAGTATGTCATATATTAATTCAAGTTGGCAATTATTAGAGCTTCCCAAATGTTCTTAATAAAAACATTTTTCATTATGAATTCATATTTTTTTACATGCTTTGATGATATAGAATGAATACTAGATTTCATTTGGAGTTTAACATGTTTCCAACAAAAATTAAACAGTTTCAGTGACCTTTACGGAGTAAAACAGTCAATGTTTATCCACATTTTCCAGAATATTTATGCCTTATGTGCGAGAGTTTCTAGACAGTGGATTACTAAAGAAAGAAACCACATTCTGTTGTTGTTGAACAAGTAGGAATTCCTAATTTCATTAATAAGACTTGATCCACTTGGCTACATTTTTTCTTGATGTGATTCTGGAATGATAGATTTTATTTTTATCAAGCATTAGAATTACTTGCGATGAAAATTTCTTCATTTTTTTGTGGTATTCATTTTATGATGAATGTATTTTTTTATAGGCAGTCGAAGTTTTTATACATATAAATAAACGAGTAAAAAGTCGACCAGAACTTCAGATACCAGTGAAGAGTCTTTTAGAAATATTTACGACATCAACACAATGTTCACCGTTTGCTTCTGTAAGCAATTTGATCTACTAGAAAATATATCAATAGATCTATTCTTTTTTTAGAATTTTTCAATAATGTATATTAAAATGGGTTTTATGCGTTTGAAATCTGATTGTCAAACTGAATTGATACCACTTCTTTTTCAATCGTTACCAAATCGGTCAACTTCTCATCAAGAATTGCTCATGGGCCTAATCGTTTATGCTTTACAATATGTTAAAATTATTCCAAATGTGAACGAAAATCTTGTTAAATATGGTCTTACCGATAAACCAATAATCCGAAATTTATTCCTCAATTTTCTTCTCAATGTTATTCTTCTACCTTACAAGTACGTTAAATAATATTTCTTTTCTAAAGTCTCAATAAATTATCTTGAGTCGAGTAAATTTTAATTGTGCGAGGTTTTTAGGCACATTTCATAATATTTGAAGGAGATACTCAGCCATCAAGGGCGAAAATTTATTCATTTGGCAATTCCCTATTTTCTTTAAAAAAGAGTTTCTTGTTCGAGAAAAAATAGTTTAGGTTTAGTTAGTAAGCTATGAAAGGTTATAGAGAACTTCGTTTTAGACTATTATATTTCATATTGACAAAAAAGGATGACAACTGTAACATTTCAAAAACCTCTCGCACACATGCTAATCTATAGGTCGAAATTGTTTTGCATATCAAAGTTTAGAAGAAGAAAAGAACTACACAGCTTGACATACTCTTTCTAAATAAAACTATAAACTACTATGAAACTTCTTCAATAATACTAGGGTGTGCCGATCAGAAAAGCATAACTAGAAGTCACGATTTTGTTGATGAACGAAGATTTTCCTTTAGAAAACTTATATTAGCGTGAAAAAATCATTTTTGCTAGATTTGAAGAGACTAAACAACGTAATACAACTAAAACTACCCAACCACGATCATACGTTGAACCTTCTCAAGCACCTGTTGATGAAGTTCTTTTTTCAACCATGGACGATGCACCGAGCAAAGAAGTAGAAACTTTTAAACAACCGTTTCCGTGCATGAATGAACAATTAAATAATCGAATAACTGAAGCTATACAAACTGATAATTTAAATCAAGTTGAAAAAGTAAACGAGAAAAATCTATTATATTATATTTGATAAACTTTCTGTTTACTGTTTTAGCTTAAAGTTTCTATATTGAAATTTCTCAATGGAAATATTTATTCGGAAAATGACATTATATTTCATTTTGTATTAGCAACAGCAGATTCAAGATACTCGTAGGTATGCTGATTATATGTGAAATACAAAAAACGAAGGAATTTTTAATTTTAGCGTTGTCTTAGCTGCTGAACATGATATAAAACGTTTGACGGTGGCTGTTGATTGGAATTCAATGCAACATGTGCAAAGTTTATTCGAATTCTTTTTAGGCACACTAAAAACCATTAAACCACAAGTAAAGTTAAGATGGAAAATTCTATAAACGAAACAAAACTTCACATATTTTAGAATGAAGAAACAATTCGAAATCCAGCAAATACTCGAATACGAATAAAGCTTTATCCATATTTACTTAAATCAAGAATAGCTAGTACAATTTTCCCACATGCAATTCAAGTAAAACTAGAAAAAAACCAGCGTATCTATGAAGAAGAAGAAAAATAATTCATTTTAGATTCTCTATGAAAGTCTTTTTGGTAATTCGACCAATGCTCGTATTAAATATTTTTCATTGCAATTTATTCAAAATACGATTCAAAAGTATATTTTATTTTTTAATTTTACTATGAAATATTTTAGTTGTTTTTTTTATTTTAAGTGCTGAATTGAATAATCTTGTTGGTGTTTCGAAATTGATATTGCACGCATTGGAAAAGATTCTTAATACGGAAATAAGTAAAACACATGATGCATCTCGTTTAAGAAGTTTAACATATGTTTTAATTGGAAAACTGTCATATCGCGTACCGAAATTATTCTGTGATGATATTAGATTAACACAACAATTTTTTGAAGCGTTGAAAACAGAAGATAATGAATGCTGTTTAAATATTCAAGAAGCTCTAAAGTATGTTGACAATTTATGATTGTTCTCAATATAGAATATTTTCTACATAAGATAAAAGTCGTTATTAAATATAAGAATATCGAATATATAATTTTTTGTTTGATAGATTCGTTCTTTTTTAATTTTATTAATCTCTGTAGGCATAAATCTAATAGTGGTATAGTAAAAATATTTAATGATGGGCAATCTTTAATTTGTTGAGAAATTTACATAAGTGACATTACAGCGTGTCATTTTATAATACTATTTGAAGAAAGACTAGGAGAAAAATTAAAATGTTATCAGTGTGAAAAAATGATAATATTATTGATAAGAATAGTCAATAATTTGATTTTATTTCAAATTAAAATCATATTCGAAATCTTAACTTGTGATTTTTTCATTAGATTGGTCACAGACATTGAAAAGGTGAATCGATTATTTCTAAGTCTGAGCTATGTGCATCATAGAGGATTTATTAAACCTTCAAATTTTGCAGACAAGCATAGCTATGTAATTAAACATTTTTTTTTAGTGAGACTTACAATTTTTCTAATTGTTCTTTTTCCAATATACGACAATCTTAAAAATACAATGACATTTACATTACATTCATACACACGGGTAGATTTGATGTTCTTATTTTTAGTCTCGAAGTGAATCAAAAGTTTACAAAAGGAATTTTCTCACATTAATGTCTGATTTTGTGTAGAGATTTAAGTTGAAATTGAAAAAATCTTTTTTTTTAATTACCGTACCTTCGTAGCAATAAGTTAATAGTATGAATTCTATATAAATTATTCATACCTAATTATACACAATATGAAATACATAGTTTCGAGCTTCAAAACTGATTAGGAAGTTAAAGTAGATGTCATATTAATGTTAGTTCAATATGATTGTCATTTTTACTTTGATTGACATATCGATGGATTCAAATATTGGTAAAAAGTTCTATTGTCCTTGTATCTCATTCATTTACAAATGATGATATTAGGTATTCCTTCGAATTGAAAACAAAGAAAAAATTTTCATAAGTATTTATTTTACATTTGTTTTGCTAGAAAGAAATCTTATAAAATTGGCATTGTTCTTTAAAGAGGATACATCATAAAAGATTTCATAAGAATCAAAGCCAAAAGTGGTCGGGATTCACTTTTAACTTTTAAGAGAACTAGAAGGATTCTTCTGGAAGATACTCGAGCAATTATGATGTACACGTACTTTGACTGCAAGATAAGAAATTATTCTAAATGGAACTAAAATTTATTGTTAGATATTCCATAGCTTTAAACGAATCCTCAATTAGAACTGAAAACAAAAGACTTAACTCAAAAACATATGTTACTGATGAACTATATATATATATACTTCAACTAAAATAATAGGAACACGTTAGATTTGCAACAGTTACAACTTCTATTCCGTTTAGAAGAAACTATAAAATTATCCTAAGGATTTGTTTTTGTTGTTGTAATTTTTAGTCTCTTAGCATATTCTCAAAAAGATGCTGGTGTTGCCAGTAAACATATGCTTCAACAATTATTAACACAACAAGTAATACCTAGTCCATCATCAGAATCTGTATCTGTTGATTATCCTCAATGTCGTCAAGCAGCAGTATCATATGTCATGAGTGTATTTCCTTCCAATGATTGTACATCACGTTTTATTCTTCTAACTGCATGTTCAGATAAAAATGAAGATATACGTTCATTAGCTCGTCGAAATTTATTTAATGAACAAGGTATCGATTATCCTGATTTTCAATCATTACTCAAATTAATTCTTGCAAATGCTCATGGTGATTTTGCCTTGGGCAGACAAACCTTAGTTTATCATCCTCAGACATATCAAGAAATGATTTATTATTTACATCGTTGTTTAATTCGACAGAGTTTTAGTGGTGAAAAAACAACACCATTATGGAAATATGAAGAACAGTTACTATGTGTTAATGATACGGCTAAACAGAATACAACTATTTGGTATAATTATATACAATTCTTACTTGATTTTGTTCTTGTTGTGCATGATTGTTTATCAACATATTTTTTATTTGAAGCAATTATTATTGGTTATCATCTAAATGATAGTAAATTAATTGATTTATTTAAAGATAACATTAGTTCATTCCGTCAATTATGTTTGTTTTCAACACGTGATGATACACGTCGTTATTCATCATTACTCTATGCATATGTTTTATCAAAAACTGATTCAAATTCATTAGCTATTGATGAATTAATTAAAATAATACAAAATGTAAATCAACGTTTTGAACAACGTGAAGGAAGTATAATTGCCTTTGGTTATGTTTGTTCATATTTAAAACAATCGAATAAATATTTAAATAATGGAAAAAATCTTCTTTTAAAAATATTTTTCGATAATCAAAATGAATATGCTTTATCATTGCTAGTATCCATTGGGCAGTTAGCACGAATGAATTGCTTTAATCAAGATGATGAATCGAATATTAAAAATTTTATTGACAAAATTCAAGTTAAAATCAAAACAATTAATGAAACAAATCGAATTAAAGAAAAAGCGATACAAACATTAGGATTTTTAGCTGTTTGCTATAGAAAGCAAAGTGAAAAAATTATTGATATATTAACTCAGTCACTGGTTGATACAAAACAAATTGAACTTCAATTAAATATTGGTAAGGAAAAATCCAAATAATTAATATTGAAATTTCAATTCGATTTTCAGTAAGGTCTGTTGAGAAGATTGATTGTAAACATATTAAGAAGTTACTACTAAGGTTCAATAGTTTTTGAATCAATACTATGCATATGATGACGTAGAATAAAATGAGCAGTTTGCAAAGAGCTAGTCCTCTTCATTGATTTCGACAACAATGCTTCAGTTCTTAAAGTTTCTTTTAAATGAATTTTGTAGATTAATCTGAGAAATAGAAAGTAAAAGAAAATTCGAATTTCTCCTTGAAACTTCACGTGAAAATAAGCTTTGATGAGATCAGTTTACTATGAAGGTTGCAGGTCTTTAGATTTTCTTCTATCCTGAAATACGATCACCGCATCTATTGGTTTCATATCAGCTATGTAAAATGCATACAGTCATCATAGTTGTTTGTAACGATATAAATAAAGAAAAGTTTTAAAACAGTTATAAAAATATATTCTCATTAGACGCCTATCTATACGCAATAATTCGAATGAACAAGTCAAAATTCAATGTTTCTTATATGGTTAAGGACGACTACATCGCACAGTTTAAACATGTCTTAAAACTAGTTTATCTTTAGTAATAAACTAATAGCATCAAGTCGATTGATCCGTTCGATACTGTTTGTTCCTAAAAAGATGTTTAACAATATTATCATTGTCATATTTTGTATTACATTTGAAAAAAGTATTTATCACACACTTCACAAACCTTTGAATGTGTAGAATGCACTTATTAATGGCTAATACTTGTAGCCACTGAATGATCATATGAATTATATCGAGAGAAAAAATTGCAATATGTAGGCCGATTCAAGTGTCTACATAGAAGTACAGTTAGAAAATATCTTTGTCATAATACACATTCGAAGTCTACCAACATTATTCTTATCGATTTTTTATTGTTTTTCGCGAACAGTAAAAACACTACGTTCTTTAGTTATGTAAAAATATTCTATACTGTTAAAAGAGTCATATTCTTATCTTTTACTTTTAGGTGATGCTCTTATTTGTTGTATTCTTGGTGTTGATACACCATTGGTTAATGATCCTTATGATATTTTTAGTCAAGAATCTTCATCTAAAGATAAAATATCATCCGATCAAGATGATTTTCGATCTAATTTGATAAAATATCTTATTGACCGTATTCTTCATTATTCATCTGATATAAATAATTCTCACAGTAGACAAGCAGCATTTCTATGGTTATTAACATTTCTCATTCATTGTCGTCGACCATATTTAGTATCGACGTATCGTTCATTGTTTGAATCGAAATTATTTTCTTTACAAACAAATCTTATATATGGCTTACTTGATCAAGATGAATTCAATCAAGAATTATCATGTAAATGTCTTATTTATCTTTATGAAATCATTGAAAACGATGAATTAGAATTAAAATTTAATAATAAATTATTTGAATATTTTACCGATAGTACACGTTCGTATTCAAATCAATTAACAACAATGGTTTATGAACATGATGCTAATAATAATAATAATAATAATAAACAACAGTTAAATATTGATAATACACAATTAATACTTTATAAAGAATTGTGTTCATTGGTTGATTTATTATCAATAGAAAAAAATCTTAAATCTCAATTGTTTTATTCATTACTTTATTTAGCACATGAAAATTCCATATGGTCAACAACCCGTTATGGACAAATATTTCATTTGAATAATTATGAAAAGCAATCTATTGAATTTATTTCAATTTATATTCAACAACTAATTTCAAGACTGTATCGTCTTCTATTTGATCCACAAATACGTGTACAAGAATCAATAAATCGTATATGGAATAAATTATTTTCTTCAATAAAACAAATAACTATTGTTGAAAAATATTTTTCGATTATATTTAAAGATTTATATAATGATATATTATCATCACGTTGGCGCATACGTGAAAGTATACAATTAGCTCTATTAGATATATTCAGAATGTTGAATAGAAAATTGATTGATAATGAACAATATATTAAACTATTTCAAGAATTATTTCGTCGTTTATTTGCTGTTTGTGATGATACAAAAGAATCTGTACGAAAAGCAGCATTGGCAACAATTAATGCATTTAAACAAAATTGTGTTTTACTTGCTTGTGATCCAGCAACAACTATATCAAATGCGTAAGATTAGTCTAGAATTTAATTTTCTTTTCTTTTTAAATTAAAATTTATTGTTTCTAATTAAGTATAAGTGACGAAGAACATAAAGCCCGTGGAAGATATGTACTTGAACAAATTTTACCAGTTATTTTAAATGATGGACTTTACAACAAAAATGAAGATATATCTAAATTTTCATTGAATACAATTAGTAAGTTATTCTTAGACATTATAAAAAATACTGCGAACCAATTAGAATAGTTTTATGAAAGTAATCGAACTGTTTTACAATAGAATTATAAGTTTATGTCAAAGGATAATACTCATAGTTTAGATTTTTTTCAAGTGAAAGATGTGCATGCAAGACGAATAGACGTCATACTTGACAATCAAAGCGATTAATTAAGGAATTCGTCGGTTAATTCGTGTGAAAATAAAATTTCGTTAGATTAATTATGAAATTTTGATTACCAAGTCGATAGAATTCATGTTGTAAACTAACCGATAATCATCATTCTCGAAATTCAAATAGATGATGAATAGGTAATTAAAATACACGTTGTTAATAGGTTCAAGTATCTGTCTGGAATAGCATAACTTCAACTTATTATGTTGTTTACTTATAAGTAGCAGTACTACTTGTAATCCATCCTATCATCGTTCAAGACGTAATTTTCAATCAAAACTACTCATTATTTTATCTCAATAGATATCATTGCACGACAGTATATTTTAAGTTTTATTTTATAACAATACACAGTTATCTAAACAGAATGAAATATTAACTGTACAAAAAGATAAATGAAATATATAACTGAAATATTTAATCGATTTCAAAGTACTGATCTAGAACTCAACGTAGAAGCCATCACAAATGTCATTGACTCACGCGAGGATTCATGTTTTTCTCGTAATATAACTTACTTGTATATATAGAAGTTTCTATGATGGAGAATTTCTTTTTATTTTGCTTTTGTTTACCCTATGACCCTAACGGTCCTAAAGGGACAATTGAGCTGGAAAAAAGATCAATGTATCCACGAAGAAAAGTCTTGAAAAGAACTGATCCACGAAGGTAGCTCATGGCAGTCTTGAACATTTAAGCATTCATATTCTTCCAAGAATAAAAATAATAGTAAAGCTGGGGTGGGAGAGGGAAGAAAATAAGATAAAAGAAGAGACAAAAAATGAATGAAGATACGAAAAAAAAATCTAAAATAAGAAGAACGAAAAGAAAGCATCACCTGCTGATAAGCATGATATATTGGCAAGGTAGACAACAAAAAACAAAGACGGAAGATGATCCGACGACGAGTTGCGAGTCTTAGTTTAGGAGATGTTCAACCATGGCTCCTTACAATACTTTTCATAGACGACCAGTTTACTCAGCACGAAATGGATCCTTTGTCTTTAACATGCTTTCATTGATTGTGCACATCATTGAATTGATTCGATCTAACTGATCAAACAAGAAACATTATTGAATTAGATTATCGTATTTTTATGCAAAGAATTGCATCATCATATCACTTTACATAATAATAAAGTTTATAGTGTATCACTATTTTAAATAACAGTTTCAGAAAATGCCTAATGATTTTTACCATCTGTTCTGAGTCAGAAGGATTAGGTTTTAGTATCCATAATATAAATTAAAAATATACTCATTTTGAAACAAATGCCATGCGTTTATGCATATTTCATATTGTTTATCGAGTCAATTATATGTAGAAATAAAAAAATGACTCACCTAATCGCTATAAGATTAAAATGTAAAACATGATGTAACGTTTCTTGTCAATCGCAGGAAAACTGTGTTTCTCTACCTTTTTGGTGCACATTTATTTAATCGTTCATTTACTAGATCCTCTAGAATAGGTATACCAGAGTCTCGATTTAAAAAAGACCAGCAACTCTCTACTCCTGAATAATCATTAATAATTAGTTTATGTATTATAACAAGATTTTGTTGACGTGTAACCAGTAATAATCTCTCAACTACATCTATTACAATCTTCCTACGTTCTAAATTTCTATTTCTATACTTCAATATTTCTTATGTATGATATTTTACAGAAAATATGGTATTATGATAGGAAAACAAAGACTTTTCGATTCGAAATCAAAATTGTTGGCATTATCGAATTGAGTACGCCTTCTTAAGGCCTAGCCCATCCAGAATTCCTCTTAACTTTTCATTATTCATGTATTTTATTTTATTTTACTGTTTTAGTTGAAATAATTCGTTATGGCGATCGTGATACATTAAAACCGTATTGTACTGTGATAATAGTAGCCTTATTCGAAGCACTATCTTCAATTGAACCTGATATATTTAATTATGCTTCGATGAAATTAACGGCAGCTGAAATGAAAGAGCAAGTTGATATAGCACGTTTACACTGTGCACGTTCATCACCTATTATGGACGCAATCAATACATGTACAAATCAATATGTTGATGAAAATATTTTTGATGATCTTTCAGCAAAATTAATTGAAACAATTAAACATTCCATTGGTTTAACGACAAAATGCCTGATTGGACAATATTTTATAACATTAAGTAATTTATATCCAAAAATTTGTTCAAAATATGCTGGTAAATGGATGGCTATATTAGTGAATACGATGAGTATCAATACAAATCGTACATTAAGAAAAACATACACCAGTGTCTTAGGTACAATTGTTCGAATAGCAAAGCGTTCATCAGTTGAAAATCTTTTACAAAAGATTTCTACATGGTACTATCAAACAGATAATGACTATCAATATGTTTGTGCACTAACACTTAATTCAATATCACAATCAAATCATGATTTACTAGTAGAATATGGTCAACAAATTCTACCATTAGTTTTTTTGGCTATGCAAGAAAATATGTCAAATATTAAAGATGATAATGAACAACAAGAAGAATTTATTTGGAAAAATCTATGGATGGAACACACAGGAAGTTCAATAACAGGAATTCAAACATACATTAAAGGGATTATTGATAATATTCGTTTAGCTATTGAACATAGTGCGTATTCAATGAAAATTAAAGGTGCACGTGCTGTACAAATGATTGGAGAAACATTGAAAATGAATTTAAATAGTGAATATTTATTTATATTAGTAGAACTTCTTTTAAAAGGAGTTTATGGAAGAGTCTATGAAGGAAAAGTGAGAAAAAAAGTTTTTTTTCTTATTTTAATAGACTTATCATTTTTTTTAAACAATAGGAATGTTTTCTTCGAGCTATTGAAATGATTTGTACACATTGCAAGTATGTATCTCGTATAGTTATAGTACAATATTTTGTAAATAATCAAAATAAAATATACTCTAGAGATCGAAAGTCATATTTCAGTCTTGCTGCTCTCTTTAATATTGAATATATTATGTAACTATTGTATGATCAAATTATAAAATGTTTATTTTTGTTAGGGATTCACTGAAGACTTCTTCTGATCTTGTTCAACGTGTTTATGAACACATTCTCAAAGAATGTAAAAAAGAATCACTTAAATATCGATCTATTGCTATACGTGTGTTATCGTTACTTGCTGATGAATATAATTTTCAAGTATACGAACTTTTTTGGACATGGTTTGAAAAAACATTTAAACTACCAGTAAATATGTTTGACTTTTTAAAAAGTTTCTTACAAGAAAGTATTTCGTTTGATGAAAATTTTTCAGCAAAACTAATCATACCGCATGCATTTCATTCTCAGATTATGTTAGCAGATATAAAGAAAAAAGACTGATGAATTTAACAGCAATGTTCAAGATACAAAAAATGTCCATTTTTATCTAAAGTCCTCTAGGAATATGTGAGGCTTTTCATATCGAATAAAATTTGTATTGTATTAGTAGTTAAAAGAAAAAAGAAAAGCTCAATAGCAAATTTTTCTATTTAGTTCTTAGTTTTATTGACATTAATATAACAGCCATTTTCATGGGTTTATATAAAATGAAAAAATAAATTAGCTAAATATTTCTACAATGTTGTTACTAAGTTTTACCGATAGATTTCGTTTTCGTTTTTATTATTTACAATAGCAACATGTATATAGGCAATGTTTAGTAGGCTCAGCGATTAATTTGCTTTTAGCTTTTCTTTAAAACTCGTAATATTTATCTATCTATATGCACAGTGTCCTGTAGATTCCACTATATGTTCACTTTAATTTTCTTTTATTTCGAAACTCATAATTTATACATACTAATAAACTACTAAGATGATCAGAACTTTAGTGTTAGTTGTCTTTCGTGTGCGATCAACATTACAATTGCTAATTGGTCATTGAAGTGCTTCTTTAGTTTTTACAAGTGAGAGAGTTAGAACTTCTTTTTGTGGGTTAAAAAATCCACTTTTACACTTAATCTTTTTAATCAAAACGTACAATTACAGTAGCAATATGAAAATTACTCCCACTAAGTTAACGTTTTAAGTTATTAATTTTTTATTTTTATTTTTCGAATATAAAATGAGGATAACTTTCTACCACGCACATTTGTTATAGTAGATAACTATGTTATGACAAGCGTAATAAATGACGCTAAACTTTAGAATAGCCGCTGCAGTAGTGATAAGACTCTAACGAATAGGAGCGTCCGTCTATAGTAGGAAAGGTGAAAGTAAAGTTCTCTGGAAGAAAATGCGAGTTCCACTACGAGCGAAAAGAATAATGAATAGATAATATCAATGTGATAAAATTTTGATTTTTTCTCTTGACTACTAACGTCCTTCTATTCTTTAATGAACTTTGTGTCAAGTGGACATTTTTAGGATCTTTGACAACCCTCTGCGAATAATGACAATATTTTTGTTTCTGATCTAAAATCAATCCTTGTCTTGTTGATATTGACAAATTTATATAATATTGACGTTTTTTTAAGGATCCAAATGAAGAAAAAGATATCACAGATATTGATGAAGATCCAATTATATCTGATACATATAATCGTACATTAATTGAATGTTTACCACGATTTTGGCCTAAAACTAGTCAAATAGAATCATCATATAAGAAACTCACATTCGAACTTCTTGTTGAAATAATATTTCGTTCCAATTGGCAAATTCAATTGATTCTTATACAATCAATAAATCAAATATTACAAAAAGGTTTAACAATAACTTGGTCCGATATAATTCCATTACTTGAACCAATTATGAACTTAGGTCCACGAACAAAGTCGAGTGGATTAAAACGTGAAATACTTAAATTTTTAAAATTTCTATTTGAAAATTCAGATTATTCGAAATGTTTTGAAGAAAATGAACATATAAGAAATATTCTCCATTTTAATATCGATGAAATGATTCATGATAATCGTTCGAATGAAATCAGTGAACAAGCTAAAGAATTGAAAAAATCAAACGAACATTTTTTTATAAAAACAAAACCTAACATTGAACAACATGTTGAAATAACAAATATCGATCAAAATGAAAATGATTTATTTTGATAAAAAAAAAATAGACAAGAATCTTTGTTTTGTTTTGTTGATTTTTCTTTTAGATGAAAGGAATATGTATCGGTCAATAATACGTTCAATATTTAATCAAAATTTAATATTAAAAAGATTTTCATCAACTACCAATGATTTTATTCATGTTAAAATAATTGATCGTGATGGAAAATTAATAAATTCAAAAGCTAAAATAGGCTCAAATATGCTTGATGTTGTTTTGGATAATAAATTAGATATTGATGGTTTTGGAGCATGCGAAGGTACACTTGCTTGTTCAACGTGTCATGTGATAGTTGATAGTGAAAATTATAAGACACTACCAGAACCTGTTGAAGAAGAAAATGATATGTTAGATTTAGCGTATGGATTAACACCAACATCTCGACTTGCATGTCAAATTGTTGTTGAACCACGTATGAAAGATTGGGTTTTTGTTGTACCGAAGGTAAGAGAATATTTTTTTCTTTTAGCATTAAAATTGTACGGGCTTTTTTAAATTACTATATTTTAGGATGTAAATGATCAACGGTGATAAGACTCAACAAATTGGTTTAGAATAATTTTTCCTTTAGTAGAAATTTCTTCTTTCACATTTACTCATGATTTGAAATATTATTCTTTTCGTTTTATATATATATATATATATATCTTTATTTTAGATGATGATTATTTTTTAATGGGAAACCAAATTGCTCACATACCAAATCAGATTCTTAACGTTGAAACCTATTTCAATGACTTAAGTGGATATAATTATCTTAAAAAGTAATTTTTAGAATTTAATTGCGAATCCAATAGGATACTTTGAAAGTCCTTTTTCTGTATTACTTATTTATCGTATTTTAAGAAAATCTATGCTAAATCTAGAGAATATTTAGTAGAGACTATACTGCCCCATTATAAAATGATTTCTAAGTTTTTACTAAATACCAAAATTGTTGCTATCGAATATTACGAACCCAAAACATATGCGTAAACGTTACGCTACTTAAAGTGAACTTGACACAGTTGGGGATCCTTTTATCTGATGGCTAAAGTAAAATTTGATGGTAACATTTTTATAAATAATTCATTAGCTTGGAAAAAATTATAATGAATTTTTATGTAGAACTTGTACCGAAGACTAATTTAACTCACAAGTAAATTTGAGCTTTAGATTGAAGACTGTTTTTGTATCCAACCTTGTATAAGTGATACTGAATAGCGGCTTATAGAGTCAACTTGACTTTCGGAATCATAAGCAAGAGAAGTTTCAAAAATCGAAATCACGACTAATACTTGCTTATTTGTATCTGGAGTTTTCAATCTAGCTGCTATTGTTCTTTAGATAAGAATCATTTGTATTATCAATTTATTAGTTTTGCCTTTCTGATAATCGATAGTAAAATTTTTAATTTTTTTAGTTTGGGCGTTACTCGCTTTTTAAAAGTAGCTCAAGCGCAAACAAGGTAAGATTGCAAAATGATTCTATTGACTTTCTATATATATATATATATTTATCTATTGAAGTAATGGAACGTGTGTGCTTAAAATTTTCCAAATTGTTGACCAGTCACTTCCATATGATCAATACAAAGCACAGATTCAAGGTTTTCTAAAACAAATTTTATTTTTCTTCTTCAATAATAGAATTATTTTTTCTTGAAGAAATCTATTCAACTCTTCACGATAAAGAATCATCACCCTCGCCATTAAAAAACTGTCTACCATTTCAAATTGTTACCGTATGATATTCAAACAGTGTTTTTATTCTTAACTTTCTCATTTATTTTGTTTTTCACACTAGAAAAATGATCGCTCAATAATTTTAGCACGGCCATATATAAAAGATAACTTATTTTATCGTTTACAAACACGACCTTATTTGACACGTATTGAGAAAAAATGGATTGCCTATCAGTTATTAATTGCACTTAAACATATTCACAGTGTTAATATTGCACATGGAGATTTAAAAATAGAAAATATTTTATTAACAAGTTATAATTGGATTTTATTAAGCGATTTTGCTAATTTTAAACCAACATTTTTTGCGTATGTAAGTAAACCGATTGAAAATGTAAAACTTTGATAAAATTATTCCTCACTGTGATGTGCATGAATATAAACATTGGCAGATGAAACTTATTAATTAACATATGAAAATTACTAAGAGAAAAGCTTCATATATTTCTTTTTATTGTTTTAAGACGCGTGAAAATATTGTTTGCTTTTTATTACAAGATACATTATATTCGTCTTGCTTGATTGTAAATGAATTGTTTTCCTTTTTCTAAACACTCAACGGATCATTCACTTGATTGTTGCTCTTGAAACGAAAACAAAAAGGTCTCTAGCTCTTAGTTGTTACTTAATTTTAGAAAATCTCTGAATGTGTGATACTTGTACCTGCGTACTCTTGGTCGGTAGTTGAGATGTGCAGGGTAAGTTTTTCTCTTACTATGCGCCCTTGTAAAGGAATTTTCTTTTACCCTTATCCTACCATACCCTGTAGGTCGTCTACCCTGACTCTACCCTACCCTGTAAAACATTTATGTTCCTTACCTTTACCCTGCAAAATCTGTAGAACTGAAGAAAGAAATACTAAAATGCCATAAATTATTCATTTATCTCATTACAAATAATCTACAAAAGATTACAATAAAATCTTTTTAAAATTTCTTATAAACAAGATATCGTCCACAATATCGTCACCTAAGTTTTGGCGTCGCTCTTCGAGGATTCCTTCAGTGGCACTGAATATTCTTTGACTTGCGCATGAATTAACTGGTATACGTAGCAATGATCCTGCTAAAACATCTAGCGTCGGACAATTTAGACTCCACTTCTTCCACCATTGTAATACAGATTCTTCGTTACTAATGACTAATTCTGCTTTAGCATAACGTTCAATTTCATCTTCACTTGAATCATCTTGGACTGTTAGTGCAAATTCTAGGATTATATCTTCTGGTGAATAATCATCCTTTCTCAATTTCTTTGACTTTTTCTTTGATTTAGCTGTATTTATGATTGAATCAATTCATGATTTCTTTCTTTTTCTGACTCAACTTTAATTTATTGGATTTTTACTTGCATCATATTGTACTACACTCCACCAAATGTATATCCTGTCCCTGTTCTACCCTTCCAGTGCTTACCTTGACCCTACCATACCCTGCAGGGTAGGGTAGGGTAGGGTAGGGTAGGGTAGGGTAACCCTACACATCTCTAATACATGGTTCGATAGAGCATAACGTTTTACCTAAGAAAAAATGGTTTTTGAAAGTTTATGAAAACGAATTTTCGAAGAAAAAAGCTTTTTGCGATCAAATTTTAGAAAATAGCTGTTTTTAGCGTTTTTTTTTACGGTAAATCCTCTTTTGAAAGTTTTTTTTTATTTCTATAAATCTCTGATGTTGCTTTTTTTNAAAAAGGTCTCTAGCTCTTAGTTGTTACTTAATTTTAGAAAATCTCTGAATGTGTGATACTTGTACCTGCGTACTCTTGGTCGGTAGTTGAGATGTGCAGGGTAAGTTTTTCTCTTACTATGCGCCCTTGTAAAGGAATTTTCTTTTACCCTTATCCTACCATACCCTGTAGGTCGTCTACCCTGACTCTACCCTACCCTGTAAAACATTTATGTTCCTTACCTTTACCCTGCAAAATCTGTAGAACTGAAGAAAGAAATACTAAAATGCCATAAATCATTCATTTATCTCATTACAAATAATCTACAAAAGATTACAATAAAATCTTTTTAAAATTTCTTATAAACAAGATATCGTCCACGATATCGTCACCTAAGTTTTGGCGTCGCTCTTCGAGGATTCTTCCAGTGGTACTGAATATTCTTTGACTTGTGCATAAACTAGCTGGTATGCCTAGTAATGATCCTGCTAAAACATCTAGCGTCGGATAATTTATACTCCACTTCTTTCACCATTGTAATACAGATTCTTCGTTACTAATGACTAATTTTGCTTTAACATAACGTTCAATTTCATCTACATCATCTTCACTTGAATCATCTTGGATTGTTAGGGAAAATTCTAGGATTATATCTTCTTGTGAATAATCATCCTTTCTCAATTTCTTTGACTTTTTCGTTGATTTAGCAGTATTTATGATTGGATCAATTCAGGATTTCTTTCTTTTTCCTGACTCAACTTTAATTTATTGGATTTTTACTTGCATCATATTGTACTGCACTTCACCAAGTGCATACCCTGACCCTGTTCTACCATTCCAGTGCTTACCCTGACCCTACCCTACCCTGTAGGGTAGGGTATGGTAGGGCAACCCTGCATATCTCTAGTCGGTAGTTTCT
Organism: Rotaria magnacalcarata; assembly: GCA_900239745.1. Classification (NCBI taxonomy): domain Eukaryota; kingdom Metazoa; phylum Rotifera; class Eurotatoria; order Philodinida; family Philodinidae; genus Rotaria; species Rotaria magnacalcarata. The sequence continues at coordinate 53,792 of OENM01000295.1, read as the reverse complement.
AATAGAAAGAATTTTCATAAAACGAACCGATTAAAACTTATAGACAACTCCTGCAAGAGATAAAGCATTGACTAGTAGGCATGTAAAATGATAAGTATTAGTTTTAAAAACACATTATTCAACTTTGCACTCCCTTCACACCAGAGTTGGAACCGGTCTGGACCGGTTCTCTTTCTTTTATCGGACACAAATGAGAAGGAAAATGATGAGATATACGTCCGTATCCGATAAAAGAAAGAAAACCGGTCCAGGCCGGTCGACCAGTTCCAACTCTGCTTCTCACTATCGATTAAAGCGCGATAAAAATAAAGCTATCAGCATTATAGACACCAAAAGTCAATATATTTTCACAATTACTGACACAGACGACCTCTTCCATCTATTTCTCCTTCAATATCAGGCCATAAAAATAAAACAAAGTCTTAATATGAAAGATTTTCGTAGTTCGAAACTGGATATGGTAACAATTGTTTTATGCGAAATAGATCATTACTAGTAAAAAGAATATTACGCTTTTTCAATTAAATATTTCATCATAATACAACGGACTAATTTATTTTTGTAGTCGAGCAATATATAAATTATCGAAAGAAAAAGAGTCTGTTGAAACTTTAAACTTAGAATTACCACTCTGAAAGATTTATTTCAATTGAAATAAGAAAGAAAACTTTTATTTTGTTTATTTTTTCTTAGGAGGATCCAGCTGAGTATTATTATTATTTCAATGCATCACAACGAAATGTCTGCTATTTAGCACCCGAACGTTTCTATGATCAATCAAGAATTAGAAATGATATTAATAATGATACTTTTTCAACAAGTTTTGGCAAATTGGGTACTTCATCAATGGATATTTTTTCACTCGGGTAAAGTTCTTCAAACGCAACAAGTCTTCTTGCATTTTTGAATATAATTTTCTTTTCTCGTCTCTTCTCTTCAGTTGTATTTTGGCAGAGTTATTTACTGAACAACCATTATTTACTTTAACACAAATGCTAGATTACAGAAATAATACATATGATCCTATGCCAATTATTAATAAAATAGCTGATGTTGATATACGAGTAAATACTAGTGGTTTTTGTTTTCTCGTGAATATTTTCTTGAAATTCTATTCGATTTCTAAGGCTATGGTTGCAAATATGATTGATCGTGATCCTTTGAAACGGCAAACTGCTGAACAATATCTTGATGAACAAATAGGCAAAGCATTTCCATCTTGTTTTTATACATTTCTCTTACCATATGTACAAAAAATTTTGAAAGAATTTTCAACAGACTTTGTTATTTATAAGTACGAACTAACAAAGCTTGGAGTTTTTTTTCACTAAAATCATGTAATTATGTTTCTCTTTAGACTTCATCGTGATTTTTCATATATAATTAATAGTTTATTGATTGAAAATAATAACCATTCAAATGAGAATTCCATGGAAATCGATGAAGAAAAAAAGCAAGAATCTTCACAATGTTTATTAATACTTCTTTCGCTTGCTTTATCGTGTATGAGAAAACTAAATGTAAGCATTAAAAATATTAAAATTTTTTTATTCATATATCTTTTATTTATTTTTTCTAGCATTTACATTCACGCCTTCTTGCACTCGAGCTTTTACGTTTGATGATTCCACTTGTTGATGATCAAATTATACTCGATCGAATTTTACCCTATGTGGTAAGACAAATCTATGTCTCAAAACGAACAATAGAAAAACTACTAATTTTAAATGATATAAAGAAAAATAAATAGATAAATAAATACAAGTGAGACTCATCTTTCTTAGCTGACGTGAAGGCACTAGACTATAGTTGATAGTAAATTTTTAGTGAAAAATAAAAGATTTGCGGACAACACAGATATGAATGAGTCATATTTTTTGTAATCACTTTCAAAGTGAACGATTCAAATTTTTCTTTTAACAAAATATTCTCTTTTAGCATGCAATGTTAAGTGATGATTTTCATCGTGTACGAGCTGATGCTATTCGAACAGTTGTTTTTGCAATATCATCTGTAAAAAATATAAATCAAGAAAATGCTGATCTTTTTAGTGAATATCTTTTTCCGACATTGGTAAAGAAAAGAAAAAAAATCATGTTTGAATTTATTATTCAATTGAATTTTTATTATTTATCTAGTCATCACCACATTTTCCTGACGATTGTTATGTTCGGTCGAATCTTGCCAAATATCTATCTGTCCTAGCTGAACATTCATTAAGGTAAAAATTAAATTATTCTATTCTAAAACATTCTTATTCGTTTACGTTTTCTTTATAGATTTTTAGAAAAGACCTATCTAATTGAAGAACGAAATCATATAATAAATAACGATCTTTTTGTAAGTGATATTATTTGCATGGTAAAAGAAAATTGTGTACATTTATTGTTGTTTTTTTGCGAATAGAAAAACTATGAAGATGAATTAAAAGGTGTTCACACATGGATGCAAGGTAAATTCGGCGATCTTATTCATGGTGAAAACGATGATCCAAATGGACAATTAGCTGAGACTCTATGTCGATCAGATCTTATACGTTTGTGTACTTTTTTTGGCAAACGAAAAAGTAAAAATAAAAATAAAAATTCATCAATCAAATTCATTATCGTTTCATTGTATAATTTAGCAATTGAAGTTATATGTGGACACTTAACAACATTATTAAGTCAACCTAATTGGCGATTACGTGCAGCATTATTCGATAGTCTTGTTACTGTTGCATCATATATCGGACTTGAAAGTGAATTATTTATTTTACCATTACTCAATCAAGTTTGAATTTAATAATTGATAAACAACAAAATTTCGAATACATTTCATTTTTTTTTGACTTTTGAAGGGATTACTTGACGAAGAAGAATTTGTTGTTTATCGAGTATTAAAAGCACTTGCTTGTTTTGTTCGTTTATCATTATTAAAACGGAAAACAGTTTATGAATTTCTTCGACAAGTTGCACCACTTGTTTGTCATCCAGTATGAAAAGAATCTTTTATTATCGAATTTTTTCATTTATTGTAATTTTATTTTAAGAATCTTTGGCTTCGATTGAGTGTTATTGAATTTATTAATAGTATTTGTGAAAAGTCACATTTAGCTGATATACATGGATTTGTTATACCGGTGATCGAACGATTCTTTAAATTTCCCATTGTTCAAGTTGGCAATCCTGTATGTTATTAATAGAAATTTCAAACTTTTCCATTTGAATAAAATAAATTTCTTTTGAAGTAGAATTTTTCGAAAGTTTACGTATATTCTTAACAGAGACAAATTATACACTTGTTCTACTGAATCCTATCTACTTAAATTAAGAAACTAATAGTGTACTTAAACAAATAAGCTAATACAAAACAGCGAGATTCTTTCGAATCTATTACGGTTTGATGTTTATGACTGCTAGTATTAAAGAGTTACTCCATAACATGAAAAACTTTGAAGGATGCGAATTCATAACGTATTGATGATGAGTGATAAGTAGTTTTAGGGAATTTATTCTTTTCAAAACATTTCATCCTAAAACTTCATACGGAGATAAAACTTATAATGATGAAGAATACTTTTGTCGTGAATTATTCAGTAATTGTAATTCGAATAATCTATTATTTAGGAGATATTATACAATGCATTGATCGAACCATTATCACGTGAATTATTTGAATATGTTCAAAAAATTCAACCGAATGAAAATTTATTTCGACATTTTACTGATCGATCAAATATTCGACAAATGACAGGTAGTGGACTGAAGCCAGCCTATATTCAACCAACTGATGCTGTTGTACATGAAGTAAGATAATTGCTCTTCTTTCAATACAGATTTATTTTAAAATGTAAATAACCTTTTTGTTTGTAGGCCTTTGCTAAATTAACTGAATTAGGAATGAAAGAATTCGATGAAGACAAAATTTTAGCATTGAAATTTTTCGTTAAACAAACATCGCAATACAGATTAAAGTAAAACTAAAGAAGAAAACTAAAAGTATTCTTCTATAAAAAAAAACATAATACTGCTGTTTTAGTATAAGTGCGTCAACTGAATCAACAACACGTCCAGGTACGGTTAATATAAAAGTTTTACCAGTACAACGACCTGATTCAAATCTGAATATAAATCGAAATGGTAGTGAAAATTTTTCAGCAAGAAATATTAATAATGAAAGTGTCAGTAATATTGTATATCAATTGAAGCACCTTTTCTCCACGTATTTTTTTTAACTTTCAGTCGGATTGGTCGGAAATGTTTGGAGGCGTAACAATGCAAATTTCCAATCAAGTAGAAAATCTTCCATCGAACTTAACAGTCAGCTCAAATGATAAAACAACGAATGAAAACAACGATGAAAATATGTTAGTTGACACAGCACAATATCAATTACCATCAACAGAAAACATAACACAGCATCGAGCAGTTCTTATTCGAGATCCAGCATCAAAAATAACACGAACAGGTTTTTTTTATTCTTTGTATTGAAACTATAAAACTTCATTTATCTTTTCAAAAGGACTTCGATTACAATGTCTAACTGAAAAACATAATTTACTATTAAAACATGACGCTATCAATCGTGAAGATTGTCAACGTGAAAAATTACTTAAACATAGTGTACCAACAAATGTTTATGAAATAGCTGATCCAAAATTTTGGACACCACAAGGTACTCTTCTCGGTCATATTCATTTACATAGCGGAAAAATTACAAGGTAAAATTTAAAATAAAGCGAAAATTCGTTCATTTCTTAATATTCTATTTTCGAAGATTGACATCAAGTCTTGTCTCTCCATCGACGAATCATACACAACTGTTTGCTACTGGTGATGTAAAAGGAGCTATACGACTCTGGGATATAAATCAATTTCAAAAAACCCTTATCTTCCGACCAACACGAGCTATCCGTGCAATAGGTAAAAACATCAATATTACGTTTAAAGCCATATGAGAGCGGGGGGGGGGGGGGGGNTGATGGCACCGTGTGTCGTCACGTGTTTTGTTTCTGATTTTGCGCGAGTTTGTCTCTATGTTCCTTTTCTCTCTCTCTCTCTCTCTCTCGTCTTTATCGTTGTTTCTTTGTCGCGTTTGAAACTGAATTAATTATGCTTGGCGCGTCTCGTCAGTTGATACATTTTGTTCTCTCTATGAGAGTGTGAAAATCATTACAAGAGCTTATAGATATATAATACATTATTTGATTCGATCTAAAATATCAACTATTAAAAGAATCATTATACATTTTTAATCTTAATATATTGTATGATATTAATATTGCCGGAATTAACGAAACATCCCAGGGGGGAGGAGGTGAATAAGTCTAGAATATTTGAAACAAATCTAGAGAAGGATAATTAAAATTGATGATTGCAATTATTGAGAGGAAACGTATTTTTTATAGAATGATATGGATATGTTCTCTTAACAGTGTTTGGTAAAAGTTATAAGTGTTAACTTAGATTTTTGTACCATTGAAAGAGGACAAATTATAGACGTCATTTTATTTGATATTATATTAAATAAAATAACTTTAAAAATCAGTTGAAAACAGTATTTTATATCAAGACAATCTACTAAGATTTAAATAAAATTCCATGTAGTTTGACAAGTAGATTATCACGTAGATCATGTCTCTGAATTATACATCTAGGTATATACATCAAAACAAAAGTTACATCAAAATAGAACATCGTTTTCGGACATTGTTTTTCTTTTGAAAAACTTTGTCTCATTTAGTAGCAAACGAAAAATGACTCGATACTGTTCTACATCTCACCGTTGAATGTTATGAGCATTACATTTTTCTTTGTTCTATTGAGGTCTGATTATAGATTCGATGATTTTATACTATTGAATCATTTTGATTGTTTACCTACTGAATAGATCTGCTCGTTGACTTTGATTTAATATTCTTATTGAATTTAATTGCTCTTTTTTAGGATCATCTATTCAAGGTTTAGCATTCACATCGGATAATGGTTTAAATCTTGCTTCTTTAAGCGAAAATGGACAATTGAATATATATGAGTATGTACAACATCCATTCTCTTCTTCAAATAAAAGAAAAACAAACGGTCTTTTTCTTTTAGTCTTAATTCTCCTACAACAGATATTCGTGAATCATTTTATCATTTCAAAATGAATGTTGAGGATGTTGGTGTACCCATCGATTTGAAATATTTTAATACTGGTTCACAAGATATTTTAGCATTAGCTACATCACAAGGTTTAATTGTTGGAATTGATACAAGATGTTCAACACCTGTTTTTCGCTTTAAAAATGATTTAAATCATCGTAGGAGAAATTTTGTATTTGTTTCTATTTGTCTCAAGTTATTTTTCTAGGTTTAATAACTGCACTTGAGGTCGATGAACTTCAATCGTGGCTAGCAGTAGGCACTGGTAGTGGATTTATTGATGTATGGGATATGCGTTTTCAATTGTGTATTCAAGGTCTAAGGCATCCAACAGGTGAGAAGAAGAGGTTTTGACAGTTTTTTCTTTAGAGTGATTCAGCATACAAGGGTGAAAGTAATCCGTTTTTTTGTAGCCAGAAATTCTCTTCAGATTTTCATTCTCTCTTTTTCTTTCTCTGTTGAAAATCTATCACGCTAGGATTCCTCTTCTTTTTGGGATTTCTAATTTTGATGAAGAAGGAAACTCGATACCTCTAAAAGAAAAACAATGCTTAAAAATAGCTCTTTTTAATTATAAAGATAATGTAACTTCATTAAAAATAAAAGACGGTCTATGCCATACCATTCATCGAGACATGTTTGTTCAAACAAAACTAAATTAAATATATATATATAATCAACATCTACAGAAAATCTTCAGCTCTATGTTCAAAAAGGCGACAAATTTTGCTATCATCATTTTAGACTAAAAAATTCTTCAAGCAGAAAATATGAAAATTATTTTTAAATTTTTTTGTAAAAAACAACGCGCATTGTTTATTGAAAAATAGACTTCGATTATATTTGAATCTTTATGAAAAATCAATGACTATAAATAAAATAAAATTTTTAAATCTTAGGTGCACGTATAATTACTCTACTTCGCCATCAAGATCAACCAAGTAGTTTAATAAGTTCATTTCAAGGTAATAACGAAGTAGCTATTTGGGATATTGCTAAACCTCAAATGCGACAAAAAGCTTTCTGGCCATCGCCAGTAGCCCCGCTTTCGTTAACACAGGTATGAAAAAAATAATGAAAAATGTTTCTAAATACTTTAACCATGTTGTTGTTTTTGTTTTTGTTTTTGTAGTCGTTAAATCATTACATTGCAGCAATGCATTTATGGAAAAATGATGGAACTACATCATTACTTTGTGCTGGAACAGATATGCGTATAAGAAATTGGAATTTAACACAACCAATTCGATCTTATATTGTATGTCGTGGACCAGCTGACGATGATGCTTCAACTGCTCGTTATCAACCTAAAACCATTGATGGTATTGAAGTTACCATTGAAGAATATTATCGACGTAAACATCCGTCATCACCACCACCATCATCAGCACAATTAATAAATACAGCAGCAGCACTACCACCGTCTGCAACATTGACAACAACAGAAATCAAAACAACAAAATCCAGTGTAAACATTCCTCCTGCACATACTGATACAGTTACATCAATGCAATTAGTTATGTCAAAAGAACGTACACCTTATTTGATAACTGTCTCATGTGATGCTGTTGTTAAAATATGGAAATAATTACAGAATTCAACGATGTCAACCCAACTGTCTTTCGTGGATAGAAAAACGAAAAGAAACTGAACCTAGTCTTCTTCTACTTCTTCATTTCTCCTTTGGTCTTCATATCATGTTCGAACGTTTTTTTTTTAATATTTATTGATTATATATACGTATATATATATATATATATATATTAATATCAACCAATTGAACCGGTCAGATTAATTGATTTTCTTCACATTAATCTAGATATAAATATGTACCATATAGAATTTTATGAGCAAAAAAAAATAACTTCATATAACAAAGATTGGTGTTCTCTTCTGTTGTATACACCCTAAGTATGATGTTTTCGTTTCTCTCGTGTTTTTCTTTGCCTTCTTTTTTTTTTGTTTCGTTTTTTTTTGTATGACTTCAATACCTTATATAAAAATCAAGACAGTTTGAAATATAAATCGCTATCATACTTTGCTTTTTTCTAGGATTGATTTTGTTTTGATATCATTAGTTTGTGTGAGTATAAAAACATCTGTTAATCATATGCCGAAAGTACTATCATCGTACTCAGAATATTATTTGCGAATAAAAAACAACAAACTTCAGCACAGATAAAAATAACATGTTGACGGCTAGAAGTATGTTACTTATGTGAATGTTTTTTAATCTTTCAACAATCGAAACTTTCACAATTATTTTGTTTTTATTGAGCGTGTCTTGTCTTAACCTTATCAATGATAGAACAGAATTTTCTCTGTGCATCAATATTTTTTGTTTATTGAACCATGATATCAATTGTTCATACGACATCATTCATTCGAACATATTTTTATTGCATTATCAATCGTATCCTACGTGCATATTCCATTTCATTTTCCTAATAGAAGTGAACATCAAATTAAGTTAAATAACTAGATTCAATTTCATATTGGAGAAATTGACGACATAGCAAAACAAGAAAAAATGTCAAGCACAAAAATATCGATTGTTAGAAAAACAATCTTGCTCTAGGTTTTTAAAATAGATTCATAATAGGGTTTTTTGTTTTTGTTTTCATATCGTACCCTTTCCATGGATAAATTCAATCTGTCTCCTGCGATATTCAATAATTATTTTGCAGTGTTTTTTTCATGAATAAATTTCTGTTTCTGTTCCTTTATTTTCAATTAACTAACATATCTTTTCGTCCAATTAACCGATGTAGCTATCGACGATCATAAACAATATAGATTATTTAATCGGCTTGTCATCTAATTGATCAATCCCAATTTCGGAACCGTACTTTGATTAGAATGAAAAAGTGGAACAATTTGAGCCATTTTAACTAAATCAGATTTAGTCTATAAAAGTAAACACATTCCATCATTCAGTAACATTTCTCGCTCAACTTTCTTATCGTCAGTACTCGTCTGAAAATTCAATACAACTATATCAATGGCATTATGCAATCCTGTAAAAGTAAATATATTTATTGTGTTTCATATATCATATATATATATATATTTATAGTGTGTTCATCCACCTAATTCTTCTATCATAACTTATAAAAAACATTCAATTAATTCAATTAAAGCATTACTTAAACGTCAACTATTTAAAAAATCTCAAACTCCTGTACGTAGACCAGTTCCAAGTCATGCATCATCAACAACTGCTCGATTTCAACGTATCAAAGGGTATGAATATTGTTTTTATACATATGTTTTAATCTTTTGTTATTGTATTTTTTCTTCAGAACTAATTTTGTCCGTGAAGTTAAACCAAAGTTAGAATACAGCATTAAAACAGATTCAACAAATAATTATGATATGACTATCTTTCATGAAGAACAACTGGAAGATACATACGCAGTTTTATCTCGTCGACGATTAAAAAAAGTTCCTAGTTGGGCTAGAAGTAAGATAATCTAATTTTGTTGTCTTAAGTAATCAATGCTTTTTTCTGTTTTGTAGAAAGTGAACTTCAAGTAGCATTTATTAATCAGATTTACTTCAATGATAAAAATCCCGAAGATATCTTTGGTACTGTTGAAATCGATGCAGCACATGAAATGGTTAAATCACTGAAATTTCACGACTCTGAAGTGTCATCAAATTTTTCTTTTTCCATGTTTCCTCCGAATTTTGTATAAAATATTTTTGTTCTGCGTTTTTTTAATACAATAATAAATTATTTTCTATTTATTTCAATAATATTTCTCGATAGTTTTTAAGCTAAAAGTCTCTTTGATGATATTAAATTTCACATTGCGAAATTTGTTCGTGTAATTTACCTGATTAAATAATGTAGTTTATTGAATAAGTATTGAAAAAAAAGAAAAAAACGTTATGCTCTTGAATAAATGAATACAATATGAATACGACACCGAAGAGAAGATAAGAGAAACTATATCCTAGCTGTTTAGCTTAGGTATAAAGAAAGAAAAAAGATTACATGTCCATGTTCTGTGTAATAGCTTGAAAAAAATGAACGGCCTGGTTAACCAAATCGGTAATAGAGAAGAAGATTCTTGTTGCCAAACCACAGCTTGGTTTTGAGACAACATCTTGCATAGTCATTGATACTGTTGGTACTTGACCAGCACCGTCATTTGTTGCCGTCATCATTTCAAGACGACAACTTAATACGGGGGTTTGTCAGGGTGGTTCTTCACGGTTCCACTGCATTTTATTAAAATCATTTGTATTGGCTTTAACGAACATTTCTGTGTCGTTTTTCGTATTCAATTCTTGTATTATTTCTAATGCCTGTGCTTGACCAGTTATGAAAGCACCCGTTACAGTTGAATAAAAGCGAGTATGGGTATGTTCACCCGCAAAATGTACTCGCGACTAAAAATTATACGTTTGTTTAATAAATAAATAGAGAAGAGACGAGCGAGATAAATAGAAAGAAGAAAAAAGAAATAGATAATTATCAATAATCATAATCAAACCTATTATTCTTCTTCATCGTCATCATTCGAACAGAACCTAGTTAAATAAACAACAACAAAACCGAGGAACAAGCGTATTCAACAACTCTCAGGTGTGAATTGATACATTATCCCAAGAAATCGTCTACCTGCGCATTGTTCACGTGTGTTGTCCTTCAATCGGGTTCTGCCCTTCTGAGAGACTAATAAAAGGACTTTAAGCAGAAAAATATCAATACTATCATATTTGTTTTCAAATTTCAAGCGAACTTTAAGGAATTAAGCTTACCTTGTCTTGCACTTTTAATGGTTTAGCTAAGTCTCGAATATGTTGACAAGATGATGCACCAACAGGAACATACGAATATGAACCTTTTGAGCATGGATTTGAAAACCATTGAGTTCTAGAATATATAAGAGAAAAAAGAATGAAATTCTATTCACTAGAGTGTTAATTGACGAAATCTAGAGATGACATTTGTTGAGAAAGTGCTTATTAGAATTTTTTGGTTTATGAATAGCATGAGTAAAATAGATGATAAGCAAGCTTGTTTAAATGCTTTATTATCATTTAATTAATTTCTATAATGACATCAATCAATCTTTGTTTATGTAAATTAGTTTTTTGAACAGACTAGCCTGACAGTTTATTGAATTCTTTTAATTTGATTCACTATGTTTCATGTCGATCACAATGAATACTCTAGAAAGAATTGATACCTAGATTTTACTTCTTGTGAATCTACACTACGCTTTCACGATAGTTTTAAATGAATGTCACAATCTCCTTCAGGAAAATCAAGGAAAAAAAATGATTTTCTAATTGAGAATTAATGATTTCATTGCAAACTGGCTCTCAGGATTAATGTTTTTTTTCACTTTCATACCTAGCTCCTATCGTGTCATTAGCTCTATTTTAGGATAAAAAATATGATAAAAGCATGATATTTACATCAATAATATTAATCACTGGCAAAGATGTCCTCATTTCAAGATAGCAAAAAAATCCAAAGATGTGAAACTTCCAACGTAAACTATTGTCATCATGGCCAAAAGTGTATGCAAATTTTTGCTAGTGTCACTGAAGGGTACCGTATAATTCCGTTGATGCGTACCATATTGCTATAGTATCGTCAAATCAATCAGTTAGCAGCCCCGAACTTTCTCTCGGGCTATTTTCATTGCTGTTTACGATCTATATTGTGTACATTAATTGGGAATCAAAAGAGATTTATCCGCTATGGACGATTTTCTCGTAAGAGAGAAAATCAACCAAAACAAAGCTAATAATGTGATCATGTTTTTCTTCGTTTCTTACCGAACAACGTTTGTTGGTGCTGGTATATGGACATTCTTTAAGGTTTTCCGAAAAAGATTTGTTAGTACATCGCCAATATGTTTTTCATTCAATTGTTCGCAAAAAATAGCTTCATCACCCGTTATCCAACATAATAAAACATTATCATAAACCTTTTGAAATAAGAATATTTTTTTGTACCATTCTTTCTTGATATCTAGCGTGTCATGTTCTCGATCATAAACAATAGCCAATGAATCACCAGTGAAAAAATCTATTTTATCATAAAATAAATAGATCTTATCGACTGTGCCCATATCCATTTTTTGTATTGCTTCACTTTTCCATGCTGAAAAAAAAGAAGAAAAACAAAAAATTCAATTCATTGGTGTTGTCAGGAGTAAATCAATTTACCTGGTAACGCTGGAGTAAACAATGATTTATAACTCCATTTCATAACAGCTAACGGAATCGTGCAAATAAGTTGCTCACATTCATAAATATTTCCATTTGCACATGTGATTTTAACATGCTTGTCTGTATCCCATAATATATTTTCAACAAATTGTTCAAATAAAATCCAATCCTGTGGTATTTGTGAAAACAAATAACGAATTAATGTTGAATAACCCGATGGAAATTCCATATCGGGACCTTTTGGCCGTTGATATGAACCAAATTCTGAATAAGACACCTGTTCCATTGATTGACAACCACATTCACCTGTTTCTTGATCAAATCTATACAAAAAAAAAAAAAACATTTGTTTTTTATCAACACAATTTTCTTTATTGTCTTCAATGAAATTTTTACCGTCGTTGAAGTAATTTAAGTTTTAAGGAACGTGTTGCATTATCGCCAGCGTTTGAATTTAGAAAATTTTCAAATTTTTCCAAGAAGACTTTATGAATACTTGACGATGATAATTGTGTATTGTTTATTTGTTGAAATTCAAACAAATCACGTGTATCTTGTAGTAAACTATCAAAAAATTGATCAACTTCATGATGTAATTCACTTGATATATATAAGCCATTTTCATCAACGCATGTACCAATATCAAAATTCAGAATTGTCCCCGTGTGAGCTGGAAAATTTTCACGTTGTGCTAATTCATATACAGGATTTCCTTGCAAGCCATGCATCCAACATGCACCCATTTCGAGTGGTTTTGATAAATTTTCATCTAAGTATTCGGTGAAGATGCGCCCACCAATACGTTTCGAACCTTCAAGAATGATAACTGATTTAACACCAGATTTATGCAATTGATATGCAGCCGAGAGACCAGCTGTACCAGAACCAATAATTATTACTTGATGATATTGAGAAATCTATCATAAAAATAAAAGCGTAATCATGAGCTTTGATTGGGAAAAATAATCTATTCATATAGTTACCAGATTTTGATCGGCTGTTGACATGTTCGGAGGTCAACAAAGAATTATATGTAGAAATAAGAACCGCCACGTCTAAACTTTAGTTCGAAGTGAATCTTCTTGCCTAGAACAAGAATAATATTGTATTCGACTTTGGTAAATATGAGTTTCTTCAATAAGATTCACTCTTTATATACGCGTCTGTTTTCTTTCAATCGAATACGCTAGAAAAGATAGAGAACAAGTGAGAAAAAGAGAGATTAACCCGGGCTGACGGTCAGGTGATTGCTTCTTCATAGAAGCAAATAGCGATATTATTAGATAAAATACTTATTACAGTAGGAGTTGATTAATAATTTTATCATAAAGTCAATATTTTCATATTATATTTAAAAAAAATAGATTCTATCGGCATCCTCAAGAAAAAAAAAACTTGAAACAAAATCAAGTGCGCAACTAACGATATTTCTTATTTAGTATTCGCTTAAGTACGACATTCTACGCTGTGCTGCGTTCTCTTTGCGTATGTGCTTATTTTCGAAACGAATCTTAGTATGAAGAAAGATGAAGAGAAAAACAGAGCCTCATGACATCATTATGTATTATTTTCATTGAAATAAGATTCATGCAAGACCGACTATTTCCTTTTTGAAAAGGAAGAAAAACAAATAGAAGACTAGACTCATAGAATATCGTTTTGATTTCTATAGATGACACTAAATATCAGTAACAATTGAGAATTAATTTTATACAAATAACAAATTAATACTTTTCTAGAATGATTTTGATTTTTTACATTGTTTTATCGTATTTATTTAAGCCATGACAATACTCAATATATATTTGACAATAGACAAAGAATAGATGTCACTAACTACATTGAACAAAGATTAGGAAAGTATAGACAATCTATTCATTTCTATCAAGAAATTTTCCAGACAATTGTTAAAAAGCAAACGATATGACAGATCTTGATAATACACAAATTCTATCAGCGGACGAAAGTCTTTTACAGGATTCATCAATCATTGAACTAGTAAGTTTATCAACTATTTAAAAAAATATTGCAACACTGCCTTTCTTCTATTGAATAAAGGAAGCTTCGCTAAAAATCATTAGTGGCACTGATTCAAATACGTATCAAATCGGAAGTATGTATTTTTGTTCTCACTATTCTGTATCAAAAAGTCCGTATTGTCTTTTTTTCTGTAATAGAAGAAACAATTATTGGTCGTGGAAATCCATCTGATTTGATTATTTCTGCTCCGGTAAAATATTTTCCTTATCAATAATAAACTTTCATTTGTTTCTTTTCTTGAAGTCACTTTCAAAACAACACGCTAAAGTTACTTTGAACAATGGCCAATATTTCATTACTGATCTTGGCAGTAGTAATAAAACCTTTCATAATAAAGTACGCAAAGAAAACATCATCACAATTGTTTTGCTAAAGAATAATTTTCATTCACTTATTATTCAGATTCAACTGCAACCAAATGTTTGTTATGCATTACACAATGGCGATGAATTAAAATTAGGTGATGTTGTTTGTTTGTTTCAAGAACAAAAGCAATCAAATAAAAATGTAAGTATTTGTCTAATTTTCACTCAGTTTAGTATGGAAAAAACATTTTGAAGACACTTTCGGAATCAACATATGAAACTTATGTACCACCAGCTAATACCTTAGTTGAAGAGGATTCGCCGTGGTCACCGGAAGAAGATTCACCTCCACTGGTATGAGAATGTGTTGTATTGAACTTGTCGAGTTTACATTTTACTCATATTTTAGAATGGAAGCATTGTATCTAAAATGTCTGTTTTATTTCAGGTTGTCACAGAATCAAATGTTGATGTTATCCGTAAGAAGATTTTAATTGAATATCTGAATTAGTGATTTCTATATTTTCTTGTTTTAGCATCAACGCAAACAATAACTGATTCATATGATGATCAGGAACCTACACAACCAATGAAAGTTTGGAATGGAAATCCTACTAATACAAATGGTAAATATCTTGAAATTATATGAAATGACACGTAATGATTTGATAAATTTTTATTTTATCCTTAGGTCTTACTCGAACGAATATTAAAAGTATAATTTCTATTGAATTGTTTATTTTTACTTACAGTAACTTGTTTTAATTAGATTCAGATGATGAAGCGGTGAAACAAAATGGTTTAAATGAGTCTTTATCAAATAAATCATCATCATTTATTCCATCAACCTCATCATCAGCATTGAACAATGATAATGATGATGATGATGATGGTTTAGTTATTGGTGCAACAACATTACCAGCAACTGTAGCATTAGTTATTGAATCAACACAAATAGATAATGATGATCAAATTGAAATTCTTTCGTCGTCGCGAACTGAAAAAGTGATTGAAGAAGACAATAATAAGAAGGTTATTATTGGAACAACAACAGAAATTGAAATAGATAAAACTCAAGCATATACACTTAAACGAGCTGATGAAGAAAATACTGGAACTGAACAAATCGTGTGTGAAACTCAACCATATGATCTTGAAAGTGAACCAGCTGTGACAGATATTGTTGAAACAAAACGTGAAGAAGTTCATCAAGTTGTTATTGAGGGAGATAAATTGATTGAAAAAATTACAACCACAACGACAACAACAACAACGACCATATCAGGTAATGATAATTTACCAATGGAAACACAAGCTTATGATCTTGAACCGACTGAAGAAGAAACAACTACAACAATTTTAATTGATGATAAAAATCATGCTGTTGAAACACAAGCCTATGATCTACAACCAACATATGAAGAAACTACTACTATTACTACAACTACAGAAACAACTGTCGTTGAAAATGTAACTTCTTCAGGAGAAACATTAACTTATGATCTTCAGCCAACAGACGAAGACAATACGAAAACAGCAGCTAATGTTGAGAGCGAAAACGCACCTAATAATCTCTCATCAACGAATGAGGAAGATTCAAAAATATCAACTACAATGGAAAATGAAAATCTACCAATGGACGAACAAAATGATTTAGATACAACGACACCAGCCGTATGTGCTGACACACAACAATATGATCTTGATGAACAGATTGATGGTTCATCACCAAGACCAGCATCGGAAACATGTGAAGTTGTTCCAATGTCAAAATTAGCTGAACAAATTCAAAATGCAGAAAATGCTGTTGATGATACAATGTCTAAACAACAAGTTGAAGTTATTATTAATCAAAATCTTGTTGAAGAAAATATGGAAGATGAACAAATGGATACTAGTCAATCAGGTAAAACTAAATCAGATAGAAAAACAGTTATTGTTAGAGACTCCATAGCAAATTCTAGCTAGATGTACCTTTTAAATGCAATCGTTCTTTGAAATATACTCATTGAAGTTTTTTAAACACAACCTGGTGCAATCATTCAATACATATATGTTTTTACGAAAAAAATAATAAGATATTTGACTAAGTATGCGTGTGTTTATCAAATGTTACATTTATTTGTCGCTATGAATACACTTTCTTCGTTCATGTACTCGATGATCATTTTCTATAACGTGTTATACATGTTTTCGATTTGTATATGAAAAATAAATCGAAATCGATGAGGATCTTTTTGTTCGTGCAATCAGATAGTAGGAGCTAAGCGTTTAGAATAAGGTTCGATTGATATATGGATCTTTCATTGCATTTATATTTCGATAGAACCTCTATCAACAATCAAGAATGTTGAACCAACAACAGCTGTTGAACAACAAGAATCTGCTGTTACGACTAAAGAAGATGAAAATCTATCTTCAACCGATATAGAGACAATGCCAACTGATGAAACAGAAGTGCAATCAGTTGCTACGGTAAAAGAATTATTTTGCTGTATATTATGCATACATTTCATTTTCGTACTAATAGGAACACACAAAAGCAACGGGTACATGCTCAACAACATCTACAATGGAATCAGAACAAAAAGTGACTGAATCAATTCGTAAGTGTTCTATCATTTGAAGAGTTCGGATAATTAGTTTATTTTACGATTAAAAAATAAACATGGAGCATTTAAGTATGAATTTATTTTTTATTTTACAGCTACTTCTGAACCTGAAGATGTTCTATCTTCAACTCTTGATACTACTGATAAACAAGAAGAAGAAGAAGAAGGCGATGAACCCGAAGCGGAAGAAGAAGAAGAAATTGAAGAACCAGCAGTTGTTTCAGGCCGTGGTCAACGTGGCATTCCTCGACGAACTGCTCGTCGTGCGCGAGGTCGTCGCGGAGGTGCAGCCCGAGCTCGTGTTGTTAGTACACGTTTACATGCTGGACGTCGCAATGCAATTTTACCACCAACCATTGATAAAGAAAGTAATAATACAACATTAGAAGAAACAGTAAATACTGAAACTGAAGAGTCACCAAAAAAACCGTCAAAAATTGAAGTTGAACGAAAACAAAATGATACCCAACCAATTACTCCAACACCAGTCGAAGAAACTGCATTAACTAGTCAAGCGAATGCCAATTCAAATGTTCGAGTTTCTGGTAAACTAAATAAAACATCGTTACATAAAATTTCTTCTTATCTTCATTTTCTTTTTTAATAGCTCGAATTAAAGCTCGTGCATCAAGTGGTCGAAATCGTCAATTTCCATATGCCGATGATTATGTTGATTTAGATGATCTCGAAAAACAATCGAAAACTCCTACTATACCACCAGCAGCAGCAGCAGCAGTAGTAGTAACCACTGCAGTTACAACTGCAGCAACAACAACAACTCCAACAGCAGGCCGTAAATCAACTCGTGGTGGACGTGGTTCGTCAGCATCACAAAAACGTATAAGTCTTCGACAACAACCAATCGATGCATCCGAGAGTCCCGACGAAAAAACTAAAAAACAAAAAGATAATACTGATGTTTACGAACAAATGGACACCGGTGGTGAAAATGAAGAACCTACTTTGTCAACAAGAAGCATTGGACGAAAGCGTAAAAGTACAACACCCGTTGCAGCAACTACTGCAAAACGAACGTATGTATAATTCCATTTTCTCTTTCTTTAATCACAAAATTAATTTTCGTCACTGACACGATTTTTCTAAAAAAAGTTTCTTTTCCTGCTGATTTGTTTTGATTGTTGCATCTGAAAAGTTTGAAAGATGTTTAGTTCCATCTGGGTGAAAGAGCATATGAAATTGTAGCGACCCAGTTGATATTAATACGCAGAAGTAAAAAGCGTTTGTATCAATCGATTAACATGTTTTTCTGATGTCTGAAACTTATGCTCAATTTTCACGGAAAAAAAGTAAGAATGGAATAACCACGATACTTGCATATGACATAGCCGTTCAAAATAAAAATGTTGGTTTTGTAAAACGAGAGTAGACAACGATTTTCTAAGTGACCTAATCCTCATGAACCACTCGAATATGACTTCACTTTGAAAATTTTTCTCATTTACAACAAATAATCATCTTAGACATACGAGCTAGATGTATTATCATGGGTGTATTTTATAGACTACGAAAGGTCTAGTTCCTAAACCAACCCGATCAAGCCAGAATTGATAACTTCAAGCAATATGTTTCTGTATTTCATAATGTCTTTTTGTTTTCTAGTCGTTCAATAACACCACAAACAGCGTCACCAGTAAATACACGTCGTAAACAAGCTCCTGTTGTAGAACCATCACCATCACCACCACCTCCTCCTGTGACACCAAAACGTGGTCGAAAATCTACAAAAGTAAATACACCAGCTGAACAACCAGTTGAAAAGCAAAGTCCACCTGAAGATCGACCTGTCCGCATCGCTCTCAGTAGTCATTTAGTAAGAATTGATTCATGCTTGTTTTCATTTAACTAACTTAATAATTTTGTTCGATATTTCTTTAGAATTTTGATCAAACTCATTTAGATACGTTACGTAAATTAGGCTTTGAAATTATGGATGAATCATGTCATGTTGATGCATTAGTTGTTGATCGTATTAGACGTACGAAAAAGTTTTTCATGTGCCTTGCACGTGGTGCACATATATTATCTCCAGCGTGGATTGACTCAATGGTTAAAGAAAATCGTTATTTACCTTATGAAAAATATTATTTAGAAGATACAAATGCTGAAGCACGTTATGGCTTTCAATTACGTGAAAGTGTCCGTTTAGCTAAACAACATCCAATATTTGAGAATTATAAAATTTTTTGTACTCAAAATACATCACCACCTTATGATGATTTGAAAGATATAATTGAAGCAGCTGGTGGAAAATTTGTCGACAAAATTAATTTCAGCAAACCAGGAAAAGATTTAGTTTGCATTGTTGCCCAATTGCATAAAACTGAATATGAAGAATTATGTAAGAAAGGTGTACCCATTGTTAGTGAAGAATTCGCTTTAAGTGGTATATCAAAACAAAAACTTGATTTTGAAGCGTAAGTTACTTTACTGAATACTTATAAATTAGAAAAAAGATTACTGGTAATTTCATTTGAATAGATTTTCATTATTTCAAAATGTTACTACTGGCATCAAATCAACTGGAAATAAATAATGTCTAATCTTGTTGTCGTATTTGTATATAATCTCCATGGTGTCATTAACATTTATTTTTTTTTTGTTAGAAAAAAAAAGAGAAATATATATATATATATATATTCTATATGTGCTTGTGTGTTATATCATTTTTGTCTCTTGTATACTTTCGAACATGTTAATTATTAGGTTCATCGCTAAAAAAAAGTGTTTTTTTTCTGTTACACTTATTTGTTGCATGTTTCTTTTTTCGATTCAAAAAAAAAGAGTCAATAAGCAAAAGACAAAGACTAAGAAAAAAACAAAAGTGTTCTGTTCTATATTAAATAAACGATGAATATAAAACATGATCTCTTATCAACACAAGTTTTTCGATTTGTTATTTTCTTCTCTTTTTTCTTCTATATAATTTTTTTGGTAGAAGCACTTGAGAAACAAATGGAAAAGCTACCGGTTGAAGTAAGTCAAAATGAAAAAAATAATTTTTCGAATATTATCCTTTGCTTTTAACAGATCTTTGATCTCATCTTGGTTCATTTAACATTAACAGATTGGAAATGTTTACGTTTAACAAGTCGAACTATTTATGCGCGTCTTTCGTCATTTTCATCTTATTCTCATTTACATTCCATAATTCTTTCACCAAAATCATCGGCTGGTTTAACACTTTTTGATAAATTTACATCAATGAAAGGTATCGATCATTTATCATTATCAAGTTTTAATTATACGGAACTTAATACATTTCTTCAAACGTCAGAATCATTGCGTTTATGTTTTAATCAATTAACTAGTCTATCATTTGCACGTTCGACATCATTGATTGATTCACGTATGTTTTATGAATTACTATCACATTGTAAATCATTAGAGAAACTTGATTTAAGTGATTATAAATTCTTTTTTTTATCACATAATTTTTCGCAAAATTCAAATGTATATCCATCAATTAAAAAACTTAATTTAAGTGGGAATACACATTTATCCGATTATGCATTCAATCGTTTAGTGAAATCATTTCCAAACATTGAAGCATTACATTTACTTGGTATTCCATTACGTTCATCTATCAGTACCAATGAAAATCGTACATTTCTTACATTTGAAAATGTTTATTCATATTTTCAACAAAATCAAGAACGTTTTAAAGCATTAGCAATATCATTTGATCCATCGTTATCTTGTGATACACAAATAAAACGTTTATTTATTCAAAGTCCACCAAAATTAACTTATTTTCATATTGATGGAACATTAAATGTTTCAACATTATTTCATTTTCTTCTTGTTTTTGATAATACGTTGGAAACATTAATTGCTGGTCGTCTTCAACTGGATCATACAGGTTGTCAGCCTCTATTTGATGCTATTAGTCAATATGCATCTAATTTAAAACAATTATGTGTCTTTTTAAATACGCCATTAAATTTGTCTGCAGCGCAACAACAAAAAATACTGTTTCCAGGTATTTCAAAAAGAAAAGTAGAATTTTCTATTTAGAAAGATCTTTATAATAATTTATTTGTTTTGGTTGAATATAGACATGTGTAGTTAATTCATTTGTTTCTGCTCTTCTAAACTTTTACATCTATCAAAAACATAAAATCATTTCAATTTAAATTCATCGATATATTTTACTGAGTGAGCTAATCAATGATATAAAAAATTATTTTATTGAAAAAAACTTTAGATAAACATTAGTCATCTGTATTTTAATTGAGTAATATTCAGAGGAGTGATGGATGTTTATTAATGATGGAGCATTTTTCAACTACAGAATGCGTTTCGCTCTGTAATCATGTCTTATGAAAAAGTCTTCTATGAATCCATTTTTTGTCATTTTTGACTATCAAATTCTGAGCTTATTAATCGACTTTCGTATTCATCGATGTAGTATCGTTTAAGATTTTGGATGATTGAACTTCGAGCCAAAAATGTTTGTTCATAAATAATCCTTATAGTCTATCAAATTTACTTTAAATTTGAAATGGAAAGAATATTTCTTTACCAAGACCTTTAAAAGAAATATATGCTTTCAATTGTATTTTCTAAAACTCATATTTTCATATATATCTTCTCGTTGTGTAAGCTTCAAAGTTCTCAGTGACCTTATATTAATTGTCGGAAAATTCTCTTCTCAAATCTTCATAATTTGAGAAGAGAAAAACAGAAAGACAAAGCATAATGGATGACTCATCAAATAGCACTAGTCGCAAGTGAATAGCAATTTGGAAATAGAAGAAAAAACACACTCCCTTTGAAACCATCTATAAAATGAACTAGTGACAATTGAATCTAACACAGCAAAAAAGTCGCATTGTGAACATTAGCAAATCAAATTATTTTTATCTAAATAAATATTAAAAGAAAATTTTAGACAAATATTAAAAGAAGATAAAACCTATCCTACATCAGACATGGTACGAAACACTTGAAGCACTCTTACGAATATGAACGCTGCAGTAACATGTAAATCTCTTTGTTGACATAATTGATAATACTATGCAACTCTATTGATTGTTCTATTTTCTCCTTCAAATAAATTTTCATTTACTGATTATTCACTTAATTCTCTCTATCTAACCAATTACAAATTAAATAATCTAACAATCTAACCCATAAAAAATCTAGATTTGAAATTAGACATTATAAATAATTTTCAATCCGTATTGTTTCAGTGTTAAACCAATCATCAGATATATCATTATCAACATTGAAACAATTAAATGATCTTGATATACAAACATTATATCCATTAACCGATGTGGATATTATACATTTACTTAGAAATGATTTTAAAAAATTGAAAAAATTAGCGTTACCAAGAAATACAACAGATGATGTTATTAAACATCTATGTACACAATCACCATTTGTTTTATCTTTAACACATTTGAATTTAAGTAATTGTTCATCATTGTCAAATCGTTCAATCTTATTAATCAATAAATATCTTTCGTCATTGGAAGAATTAACAATAAATTATAATATTAATATAAATGATTTTGCATTTATTGGCTTATCAATATGTGGTATTGGCAAATCCATCGAATGGCTTAGTGAAACATTAATAAATCGACAATTTATTGATGATTTACCAATATGGACATATACAATTACACATCAAACATTATGTAAATGTCAATTACCAACATATCTGTCATCGTCATGTATTAAACTTCGTTTAAAGGATTTTAGTTTTGATGATGATGCATATTCTGAACGAATATTACGTATGTTAACAGAACATAAATTATTCGATGAATATTTTTATTCAATCAACAAATTAAATCGTTTGAAAACCCTTAAATTACGTCAATGTATACAATTAACCAATCGTCTATTTCGTTTTGGTTTACGTTCATTACTAAGTTTAAAATATTTAGATCTAAGTTTATGTGAAAAGATGAATGACAATAATTTATCGTTGATCGGACAAGCTTGTCCATCAATTGAAATCATTGATTTAAGTGGTTGTCATAGAATAACTGAAAACGGAAAACAGATGATGAAAAATACGGCTAAAAGAGTAAAAATTGTAGATTTTTAATGATTTATTTTTGATTTCAAATCGAATATTCTATAATTTTTTTTTGCCTTAATTGGTTTTCTTTATTTAAAAAAAAGAAATAAAGCGTTCATTTATTTATTTTTTCGTGTTTTAGAAGAAAAAAAAACAACTAGTAAACACGTATTTTTCATAACATTTAACATGGTGAAAGTAATGATAAGTAATGTCAATGTTCATAATAACCCAGCGAAATTCTTATCAAATTATACATTTGAAATTAAATTCGAATGTTTAGAACAATTAACACAAGGTGGGCTTTTATATATTTTTCTCATTGTGATAATCAACAATAAAAGAAAAAAATCTTCTATTATAGAACTTGAATTTAAACTTGTCTATGTTGGTGATGCAAAAGAAGATAAACAAGATCAAGTACTTGATGTTGTTGTTATTGATGCTGTCGCTCCAGGAACATATAAATTTATATTTGAAGTATGTTTAATATATTCTTTTCCTGTAAAGTAAATAAGCCTCATTAATGGCATTTTTGTTAGACACGAACATGTATTTAAAAAAATTGATAACACTAAATTATTTCTTGTTAATAACGCCCCCCTACTTTTCATAATCTCGTGCTTTCCTATGATAGAAAAATAATTGACAAAGTAAATGTTTTGTCTCTAATAATAAATAACGTAGCATCTCTATAGAGAAGCTTCTATCAATGTTCGTAGCCGATTAGGAAATTACGAATAAGCCTTATTGTTCTTTTGTTTTCAAATCATAGGCGCCACCTCCAGATCCAAAAAAGTTACCAAATGATAGTGATGTTGACGTATCAGTTATTCTTCTTTTGGCTTTGTATCGGAATCAAGAATTTGCACGTGTAGGATATTATGTCTTCACTGAGTACGATGATCCGGAATTACGAGAAAATCCACCAGTTAAAGTTGATTTTGAAAAAGTAACATTATTATTGATTAAATAAAACATAAAAAATATATGTTTTCTTATTCATTACTTCAGTTAAATCGAAATATTGCAGTTGATGAACCTCGTGTAACAACGTTTCCAATTATATGGGATGAGCAACAATCAACCGATCAACTTGTCTTTGCTGAATTAACTGAAGAAGAAAAGAAAATGGCTGAAATGAATGATGAAATTGAAATATGTCAAAGTTTGGAAAATGTTAATTGTACAAATGAAACACCAGCTGAACCAACTGAACCAAAAATTTCAAACGAAACCATGGAATCAATTGAACCAGAACTTGCAAATGATGTAATGGAATCAACAGAGCCTAAACTCACAAACGAAGAAATGGAAGCAACTGAACCTAAACTTTCAAACGAAGAAATGGAAGCAGCTGAACCTAAAGTATCAAACGAAACAATGGAGTCTACTGAGTTTAAGCTGACAAACGAAATAATGGAGTCTACTGAGTTTAAGCTGGCAAACGAAATAATGGAAGCTACTGAAACCACGCTTGCAAGCGAAACAATGGGAGCCACTGAACTGAAACTTACCAACGAGGAAATGGAAGCAACTGAGTCTAAACTTGTAGACGAAGTTATGGAATCCAATGAATCGAAAATTGCTAATGAAGAAATGGAATCGACTGAACTTAGACCAACAGACGAAACTATGGAAGCAACAGCGGAGACCATAGAACCACAAACAACAAGCGAACCAATAGTACCAACTGAACCAGCGAGCTCAATGGATTGATAAGATAAAAAGAATTTATATGAGTCGTGTTAATTTTTGCTAATCTATATTGATATATCTGTTTGTATATTATGTAAAGTTCTTCTAACTGTTATTTTGTGAATATTCTGATTGTTAACATCATAAAGTAACAGAAGATTATTAGACAAGAATAAAAACGAAACTCCCACTTATCAAACATCTGTTCCAGATAAATGTTTTGTATCAAAAATTTTCGTATACCGTCGATTTCTACAATATCTCGTCGTAATTATGCTGTAACCAAAACTGCTACAGGTCCAACAGGTGCTGCATTAAAACTTGGTGGTGGCATAGCTAGTAAGTAAACTGATCTTTTCTTTTTCTGAATAAAACAATAGTAATTCTACTTCTGAATAGAGAAAGGTGCTGTAATAACGACAACAATTCAACAATATCTTGATGCTGAAACAGATCCAGAAAAATTAGTTAAATATTGTTGTGGCCTTAATTATAAAAAAGATCAAGAATCGGTAGAAATTAAAGCCAATACAGTTTATCCAGATTGGTTATTTGGTTTAGAAAAATTAGATAAAATAGATATTGAGCAACTCGATAAAAATTCATGGGAATATTGGACGAGATATAATGAACAAGGTGAAGCATATCTTCGAGTTATAAATGAAAAACGTTTTCCTGAACGATATATTCCCACTTGGTTAAAAGAATTAAAACCGTTGTATTAGAATAATTAGAAACAAATATAGTTGTAATTTCGTTTTTTTTTGTCTTTGGATTGTTTTAATAAAGATAAACACATACACAAACACATGTCTTTTTTTTCTGTACAATGCATATCACAGAGGTGCGTTGCTTTGATGGCTTTTGCTCAAACACATTTCAAACAATACAACAAACATTAAAATCAAACGTAAAATCAAATCGAAAAACATCAAACAAATGAAAAATCGAAACAAAAAGCAGAAATAAAGAAAGTTTTGAGAAATTGATATTAAACCATAATTCGTCAAGATCAATTTCCTTTGATTGGACGGAACGCTGGCGAGAAATTGGTTTTTTGACAAAAAAATATTATTGTTTTATAATCATTGACAAGAAACAGTACCACGCCGATAAAATACCATAAAAATCAGAATCAAATCATTTATTTCCTCTATGAAAGAGGAATTAAATGATGGCTTATAAACTACATGATGGAATCTGAAATAAAAGTACATATAGTAACAAAAAAAAAGAAAAAAAGAAAGTGTCAGGCTAAATTTTTTAGCGTCTCTTTTTTTCTAGTAAAGAAAATTTGACGATGAGGAAATAATTTAACTTAATGTGAAATAGAAGAAGTTTTTTTTAGTGAAGAAAAGAGAAAAAGAGAGTGACACTTATCATAAGCAGCTCTTATGTAAATTGCTTATCATATTCTTAGGTAATATCAGCCGATGAAACAAGGTTTACCTTACTATCTTTATCACTATTCTCTGTTTGCGACTCATTCGGAAATATGCTTTGTTAGTTTGTCATCAAAGCGTTTTATTATAATCTTCTTTGAAATAACGTACCGTTAACATACTAACAAAACAAGAGAGAAAAAGAAAAGAATAGAATGATGATTGTTCTGCCGGAACAAGTTGTGTGTGTATATGTGTATGTTTTATATGTGCTTCTTCAAATAGAAACTGATTCCTTGCGACACGACACGACGGTGCTAAGCAACTTTATTCATGGGCAGCAAGGCGAACGACGACGGTGACAACGATAAAGTGTTTGAAAAAGGAACACTTGTAACTTTCTTTATTCACTCTTTTATTCTCTCTTTTTTTGTTGTCTTCAAGATTTCAAATCTTTCTCTCTCTCTCTCTCATTTTTCTCTTTCTCTCTTGTGTAGAACGTAGTAAAATTTCATAATGTAAATGTATGTGCTTGGCGTAAAGAGAAAGACTTCGTTGAGTAATAATGAATATTGCTTGCCTGTCGGTCGTTTTTCTTTAAAAAAAAATACACGGTTGTCATACAAAGAGAAAATGAAGACGATAATTGCGATAGAGAATGAAGGAGCTGAATAAAATTTTTCTCTCTGTTTTCAAACTCGTAACAATATAGATGAATATAAAGTTAACCGAGAGATGAGGTGACACAAACGGAACAGCACGTAGAAAATGGAGGAAACAACAGATCGATCACATGCAAACCTAGAAACATAAATGTATAGCTTATGATATTTCCGTGAAACCTGTTCTATGGTTTCTATTTACAATACAATGAAAAAAAAGATCAATTCTTTTGTCTAGAAACATGTGCAGAATATTTTTCTCTTCTTCATTAAATATGTGTCAGACCAGGACTCAGGCGTTTTCCTTTTTAGGCTGATTATACATAATGTCCATTGATCCGATTAGACAGACAATCATATTTGATGGTAGACCAATGGATAATGCCTTTCAAAACTGCCTCTTCATGATGTTAATCATCAGAACGACAGTGGTGTACATAGCATAAAAATCGATTATAATCGGTGGAGTGTTGCCACGTAAAAAAAAGCGTAAAGTTTTTTTTTTCAATGTATAACGGTCGTTATATGCCAATATCTGTTAGGAGGACAAATTAGATTTAGCATATATAATGAAAATAATTTGATTTTCATTATACTTTTAAAACTTTTTTTTTGATTTTTAATGGTGCTATAAATGAAATTGGAAGATTGTTCAGGATTTCTACTTGAATTAAATAATCATATGTAATTCAAGTAAAAATTGATAATAGATAGAATTATTTTATACAAATTATTTATAAATTTATTTGAATTTCAGAATGTCTGTTTATAATTATTTAAAGTTGAGCGAGTATAAATTGTTGAACTTAAATTCCGTTAATCTTCATTGCTCTATTTGAAAATAATTATGGTTCCAAAACATTTTCAACAAATTACTAAAATTGATTCATACATACAACAGAATTCTTATAGTTTTTCCTCAATAAATGTAATAAAGAAAATATCTTAAGAGTTAAATTGCTAATTTTTACAGAATAGATTTTGGCATAACGGATGTTACAATATGTGATATCTTAAGGAAAAGAGTAACTTGTTTATACTCACCTAAAGTAGTCATTCAAGAACAATATCAATGCATTTCACTTGTCTTCTCTTCTCTTGGTTTAGTATGGTACTTGTGATATATTTGTTGAGACGAACGCCATTCTTAGACAGATAAAGAGTAAATAAATTATATGTTATTTGTATCAATGAACGACTACTTTTTTTTAGTAAAACAAAAATTCACGTGGAAAGCTTTACAGTAAAAACATCGAAATCATCTACTTACTATGATGTGAATAAGCGTCAGAACAAAGTAAATGTTTTTATTCAATCAAAATCTTTAATTCTAGAAAGACACAACGTAGGCACAGATATCTAATTAAATTCTTTCGCGCTAAATATATGTCTTGTGTAACTCTAATTCGAAAAACCTTATACCGAAAATGTTGCGTTTCGTGTTTTATTAATCAATCTAAATATATTGTTATTTAATTATTAAATTTAGCAATGTCAAGTACCAAAGATGAGAGTACTGTCAATGATGAAATAACTCCATTACAAACACAAATACCATCAGAAAGTACTGTTGGAATTTCCACAGTTGATGTTGGTGACGAAATGATTAATCAGGTTTTTTCATTTTCAATTTTTCAATTTTTGCTAATTTTCTTTGACGCGTACGTCTTCGATGAAGAATACTGATTGTAAAATTATTATTATTATTATTATTATCTACATAGAAATGGACATCCTCATTGTTAATGTCTGTCATTATTGTTGTACTATCTACTAGTTTTGTCATGGGAGTTAACATCGGGGGTCCTAATTTATATAATGGGGTATGTTTAAAATTGTTTTTCTTTTAAAATTATATTATATTTTTAAAGTTTAGTTTATTGTACCATGGACACGTGGCCATCCATTTCCATGTCAAAAAGAAGGTAATACATCACAATGGATTGCACGTAAATGGTGGTATTGTGTTTATAATGATACAACAAAAAATACTAATGGTTATTACTATCTTCCTGAAATATTGAAGAAAAATCTTATTGGTCAGCGATTAAAAGATTCACTTCATAATGTTTTATTTGTTATTGGAGGCTTTATTGGTGCTTATTCGGGACAATATTGGTATAGATGTTTGTCAAGGTTAGTTCTATTACTTCAGCAATTAAAAAACGTTTTTATTGTGTTCAAAAAAAATTAAATTTAGACGAAATGCTATTTTTGCAAGTATGCCATTTCAAATAGTAGCATCGATATTTATGATTATTACATTATATATATATCATGGATACGAAATGAATGATCCCGATCAAGAAACTATAGATAAAGCTATGAAAAATAAAGATGTAGCTATAGCATTCTTCTATATTTCTCGATTTCTTTCCGGATTTTCTGCTGGTATATAAATGTTTACATCTATCTATCTATAATATATTCGATTGTGTTTCTGGTTCATTTTAGGCATGTGTTGTGTGGTATCTACATCTTATTTAAATGAAATAAGTCCTCGAGCACTACGAGGCACTGTAGGTTCTTGTCATCAATTAGCAATTGTCATAGGTATTCTTGTTGGACAAATTATTGGTTTACCATGGATACTAGGACGACATAAGTATGATTTCCGTTTAATGAGAAGCATAAAAGAATGTTTATGATAATTTAGTGCTTGGAATTGGGGTATGTCATGGGTTGGTTTATTACCTTTAATTGGTTCTATATTGATTTGGATATTGCCTGAAAGTCCTCGATGGCTTATACAAGAACAAAAACAGAATGAAGCTTCAAAAACACTACGTAAACTAAGGCAAAGTAATAATATTGAAGCTGAACTAGTTGAAATTCAAGAAGAAGAATCAGCAGCCAGTAAAGAAAATCTAGAAATTAGTAAAGTACTTCGATTAAATGAATTTCGATGGCCATTGATTACAAGTCTAATATTAAATGGTATTCAACAATTATCAGGAATCAATGCTGTAAGACAAAGACAAATATTTCTTCATATGTATATGTGAATATTTTACTTCAAAGGTCTTTTTCTACTCTGGTGATATGTTTTCAGTAGCTGGACTTCGTGAAGAAAAAGTATTTTGGGGCATATTAGCAACAGGTGTAATTAATCTTATTGCAACTATTGTTGCTTTGAAACTTATTGAAATATTGGGTCGTCGTCCATTGATTATTTGGCCATTAGCTGGTATTATAATTGTCATGATTGGTCTTACAATATTAATTGTTTTAAATGTAAATTCGAAAAATAAAAAATGACTTGTGTTTAAAATCTATATTTTAATTTGCATAAAAATTTTTAGGCCAATAATCCAGAACATAAGAAAGAAGCATTGGCAATTGTCAGTATTGTATTTATTCTTATCTTTATTATTTTATTTGCAATCGGTCTTGGACCCATTCCTTACGTGTATTCAAATGAAGTTTTTGCTGTTGAAGCACGTGCTTCTGGACTTTCACTAGCAATGTTTATCGTATGTATTATTATTATCGGTGTTATTAATAATAATTACTCATTTAAATTTTTTTTCAGAATTGGTTTTGTAGCTTTTTGGTTACTTTACTTTTCTTACCTCTTCAATCAGCGATTGAAGGTTATGTGTTTCTGGTTTTTTCTTTTTTCGTCGCATTGGCATTTACACTACTTTTCTTTAAAGTAAAATAGATTCCTATTGTTATTGTTTCTTTTCTTTTTTTCTTTGCATTTATTTCAGATGCCCGAAACAAAAAATAAGAAATTGCATGAAATTCAAGCATTCTGGAAATAATGAACATGATTAGAAAAACGATAATTAAAAATCTCGCTTCTTCTACTTCTTAACACTCATCTGTACACGTTATTTATTCTAATAAGCATTGCTTTACGTAATGTCTTCTGATCAAAAGTTATAATCTTTATTTCCTGAATAAAAATATATATTGAATCATTAAAATGTTTCGTCGGCAATAAAATATTATCGAGAAAATCACGAATCTTGATGCATCTATAATGAATAGTGAAAAGAAATAGTCAATGATGAAATTTGTAATGACTATTCATAAGAATTTCAGCTGAATTTTCATCATCATAGCACGTTTATCCCAGTTTTTTGAATCCATTACCCTATAACGTTCTTCGACGAGCATAAATAATGATTTACATAAGATATTTGTGAAAAGTAATTGATACGTTATATTATTCATAAAATATAGAACGTCACGTATACAACTTAAAGATAAGTGAGAGAGGGATTTTATTTGAAGGGTTATATTTAATATAGTTGTTGATGTTTTAGATCTATCTTTCTGTAGAGAACGAAAGTAAAGATGAATCATTAAATATTCTTTATCATAGACAGCTTTTAAGAGTTTCTCTGTGCAACAGCACTCATTCCAATCTGCGATTGACAAGAGTAAGTTCATTGTTTTATTGATTTATATACTATGCTACAATATTGCTATCTGTCATATCAATCAAATGTTTAATTATAAAAAAAGATCTATATCACATGCATTTTTTTAAAATAAGACTCATTTTTGTTTCTGTAAAATGATTCTCAAATATATTGTTGGCATTAATCGGTGTGTTACGTTCATGAATCTATATGAGATGAATTCTAAGGTAGACAATTAGCAAAGCTTAAATTCTAAGAGAACATATTCATATTATGATTATAATATCATGAATGATTTCTGGATGTAAGACTTGTGATAGTAGTGATAATAAAAAAAGTCTCGATGAGAAAGAAAAATTTATTCGAGTAAAGAGTATTTTTCTTTTACTTGATGGCATTGTTAGTTAACGGACATAGTAAAAACATGAAGTTATCCCTGGTATACATAGTTATTATTTAATAGGGTATTAAATGTTTGATATTTCAGTTGTTATTTTTCTAATCAATATTATTTTGTAGTAATTATTTTTTAAATTCCTGTGGAGACAAACAATAAGCATCATTATTTATACATCCAAGTGAAGTTTAATGGAGTCAAAGGGTGCACATCAATTAGAATTGAAATTGACGAACATTTATAAAAGCACCTAGGAAATTTTTACTACAAGTTTTATTTGAATTTCTAAATAATATTTTACAAATTGTAAAAAAGAAGAGAATGATGTCTAGGCACTCAATAACTGTATGATTAAGATATTATAGTCATTGATAAGTGTGTTCTAATGTTTTTCTATATTTTATGATATCGATGAACATGATTTTAATACAAATGAAAGCAAAGTGATTGTTTCGCCATTCAGAATAAATCAATGATTAAGATAAAATAGCTATTACGTAGAGTGCAATAATTATGTCTTACTAGACACATGATATGATATACGTGTTTTAAATCATTAATATTAAACAAAATTAATAAGATTCCATTCAATGGTTATATCAGACCAATTGATTATGTTGACTTTTATCTAATGAGAAACCTAAAATATGTTGTAGTAGAAGAAAAACTTCACTTCTTTTATTGATTGTAATGCAATGAAAAACAAATTGCACTCGATGGGTATTAAGCTGCTTATGAAAATAGAATTATTCGTATGTTTATCAATAAAAGATTAAAAGATAATATTTTTCTTGAGAAACTAAAATACATTTTGTCCAAAAGAAAATTTGATGTAAATCTAATAAATAGTAATGCAATATTTTTATCGTCTAAGATTGTACACACGACTCGAAAATCGAAAAAAAACAAAATAAAATGTGTAAAAGGAATAGTGATAAGCACTAATTTGTCAATTTCAATTGATTTTTATATTCTCCTTGTCGGTCGTTGTATATCAGACACAGCCGATCGGCAAGGTTTCTGTGCAATATTTGTATACAAATACACGTGTCTGAATCGAATATATTTTCAATCGAGAGATAAGCATCACCGTGGACATCAACTGGCAATGACAGATGGCAATCATTATTCATTTGGTTGAAATTAAATGTAGAGATAAGCAGTAGATTTTTCATTTTTTCTTTTGACAATTATTACAGAGGAAATTTCATTTAACTTTTTAGTTATCTGTTATAGTTGTATCTAAGAATAAAGTTTCTTTTTTTGTATAGTATAAGTTCTAATCATTTTTGCATATATTTTTCAGTAGCTTCCTCAGCGCCCTAATAATCATTAGGCGTGAGCTAAGAATAAGTAGAAAAAACGTCAGTACAAAATGGTACAATTAGATTGCGTGTTGTTCTTTTAGCCCTATTACTGTGCTGTGTGTGTGTGTCTCTCTCTCTCTCTCTCTCTCTCTCTTTTACTCACTTTTTTCTCGCGATGAATACTTTTATATGTCAATTCCTTTTCACTTTTCAAACGAGCATGTCTGTATGTAACATTAAACTCCTTTTCCACCACTGGCCGTTTACATTCAGTCTTGTTAACAAAAAAAAAAAGGTACATCGACATACACATAAATCGTATTAACATCATCAACCATCGATGTAAAATCCAGTAAAGTTAATTATATATTTTTTTTTCTTTTCTTCGACTTACTTACGTCTGTGTAAGTGCAAATCAGATAATAAATAACTTTCAGATGTGTAAATTTATGAGACAATTGAAGGATAAAAACAAAACATGCCTATTTGTTTATTTGTCTGTTTGTCTTGATACAAAAAAAGTAATCGTATATCTTTGTCCGAATAGCATCCTCAATATTGCGTTAAATGCGTATGTGTGGGTGGGTGGGTGTTATACGATGTGAGTTGAGCATTATGGCATATCGCACCTATGTGTGTAGATTTGATACAATATAATAAATTCTTTTTTCTTCTTCTTCTTCTCTTCATGTCAAGTGGAAAAAAGACACCAAATTTTTATTCGTTGGCGTCTTCAAAATATGTCTAATTGCGTCAGTTTTTTTCTTTTTCACTGATATCAACATGAGAGAAGGTTAGTGTTGAGAAAAAGTGAATACTTTTCAATAGACGAAGCATAATTTGTGACCTTCCCGATTTTCAAAGTTAAGCTCATAATGCGCACAAAACTTCATAGAGAAAAAATATTAAACGACGGCAAAAAAAGAGAAATAAATATTGATTTAGTTCTATTTGTCGCACATAGCAACATCAACTTCCTGAGAAATTCATCCGGTATGGCTATAATTTGTTCGTATGATAAAAAGGATCATTCATTCATACATCCAACCGGTAATATTTTATTTCAGAAGTAAAATCAATTTTAGTTTAGTATCGTTTTCTTTCTATGACGACTTAGTAACGTTTGAACTGACGCGTCCATAGTTTTCTATCAATGCGTGTAAGGTTTCTTGATCCTTTTTCGCCTTGACGCTTGATGAATATGTCACCATTTCATGTTATATATATTTATTTGACTCAGTCTTAAAGAAAGAAAAAATGAAAAAAGAAAGAACTAACATTCTCTTTCTTTTTTTATGCTTGCTAGTTCATTCATATTAAATTATAATCCTTTGTACCGAACTAACTTACATACATATATGCATTTACTTTCGAACATGCAATTTGTAAAGCTCAAAATCGATCTCCTTCTTTTTATTTCATTCTACATACCATGTTTATCACAACATGGTCTATATAAAAATTACCATGAGCAATGACATAATATAAATATCAATGATATTTTTTTTTATGTTCAACATTGCGTTCTTGGAATATTTCTTCTGCTTTTTTTTTGATCAATTCTTTTTGTGTTTGCTGCTTTTATCAAATTTATACTAGGAAACTCGTGTAGACGAATGACCCTATATGCCATTATCTATCAATGCACACAAATGTAATTGCTCACTTATTTTCAATCGATATGTCGATGTCTGCGCCTCTCTATTCACACAAATTCAATTGATTTTTACAACGGTGTATACATACACACGTTTGCAATCCATTAGATATGTGTGTGTGTGTGTTCTCACTTTATCTTTTCAAACTTGCCATACTCATGTATGTATGTATGTATGTGTATATATAAACAATTTGTCTTGATATTCAAAGTATACGTGCAAGTACCCTATAGAGAATTATTGTTATCCTTCTTGAGCCTTTATCGCATGAATTAATTTAGAACAAGCAAAAAGAAAGTAATAATAAAATTAATAGATTCGAGTGTTTTTGTTTGATGACACATAGAATGAAATAAGGTGATGAGCTTTCGCTTGTCTTGAATTTGTTGTAGCAATGTCTATGTCTATGACAGGTAAGTTTATGTATATCAAAGACAACAAAGAGACTTATTTACTAGACATGAGACAACACTAATGTTAATCATTAGTTGTGTGCATGTTCAAGAGATTTTTTTTGCACACGTATACAATAATGCATGATTGAGTTACTCATCTGAAGATGACTTTGGTAACCTTGGAAATTTTTATTCCTTGTATGAAGTTTGTCATGCATCGCTTTTGATTTGTGAAGTGTGTAGCTCTCTATTCCGAAAAGATGCGTTTTTAAAATGAGTTAAAATACATAAAAATAAAATCGTTTAGATTATTTGTACTTGGATATTATACTTTTATTTGACGGGTATGAAAGCAAATGATTTTTCCTGGCCAATGCTGCCGAATCTTTTATCACGCAGCTGTGGCTCTTAACGTCTATGAATGCGGAGTTTTTATTTCTCTTTTCAAGCTGACACGCATACAAATCCAAGATGCCGACAGAATCAGAGAATATTTCTTGAGGTAATTTGTGATGTAAGTATCGTCGACCTAGCTACATGGTGAAGTGCCGTTATGTTCTTTTTTCTTACGGTTAAAATAAATCCTCATTTTTCTTCTATTTGCGTAAAAATATTTATGGTCCATTCGTTATTCTAGTCTAACAGGTATGATGCATAATATAGACACAATATTTTTTTGCGTACACTATTTCTTTGAGTTTAGATGTATGTAAATTAATTCAATTTATTGTT
Source organism: Rotaria magnacalcarata (assembly GCA_900239745.1). Classification (NCBI taxonomy): domain Eukaryota; kingdom Metazoa; phylum Rotifera; class Eurotatoria; order Philodinida; family Philodinidae; genus Rotaria; species Rotaria magnacalcarata. The sequence goes on along the minus strand of OENM01000295.1, from coordinate 17,853 downwards.
GCTCAGATTAAATATTGTTGTCTATGAAAATTGGTTCGATTTTCAACTTATTGAATCATAATAAAAAAAAGAGACGTATATAAGCATATTTTTTTCTTTTTCGCAGGAAAAGAACATGAGGAAAGAAGATTTTTATTGTAGTTTCTTTTTTCCCTCTCACTTTCTAATGGAGATAGATTTAAGGTAGTTATATATAATCTTCTTCGTTTTCTTTCTATTTTATTTACACTATATTTGCTTGAGAAGAAGTGAGAAGGACATATATCTTAGTTGTTTCTCATTTTTTTTTTCACATTCAGCGATGCGCATGCCCGTCCGTGTATGAATGTGTGTTCACTTAGGGAGAAAAAAAGAATTCCTGTTGTTCAGTGTTCTCGTGTCGGACATGTATATATGCGTAATAATCGATCGGGTACCTTTAGTAGACTTGTTGATTCAATCGTTCAAGTGAATATGTGAGAGAATGAATGCGTAAAACATTAACTATAAAAAAAGACGATGTAGTGAAGAGTGATTGATATTTTAACTTCTGATTATTTATTTCTTTCTTCTTTCTTTTTGGCTAATTGACAATTACATCTACGTTATCGGATCTCACCTTTCTGATGTAAATGGATTTGATATTTTTTTCTTTCTCTTTCTCTCTTCATTTATATAGGTTACATACAAAAAAAACTACCATCTATTGACATGTATTCTCTTATGAATCTCTTCTATGTTCTTGATGATTTCATTTCAGATTAAAAAATAAATAAACAAATAAGACATAAAATGGCTTTATTCTTTGTTGGTTATTTAATAGCTGTATCAAGTACAATTGCATTCATTGTCGCTATTCTAACACCAAAATGGATCTATCCCAATTCTCCAACAAGTCCTAGTGAAACAAATTTTCGTGGAATTTTTTATGTTGATCAAGGTCGCAACGATTCCGTATGCCGCGATTGGATTCTTATCTATAAAGATTCAATAGCTACTTGTCGGCCACGTATGTATTGAGCACATATCTTTGTCAATTTTGTTTCCACAGTCAACTATGTTACTTTCATCATTTGAAATCATTTTTAGCGTACGCTGTTGCATGTGCAGCATTAGCAATTATAGCTTCGTCGCTATCAATTATTCTTCTTTGGCTTGCTGGTGCTTATCTTTATATTCGTCGTCGACGTCTTGTTCCTCATTTCGTATCAGTGTTAGCTGCATTAACATTGTTAATTTGTAAGTCGACTGCATGACTTTTACTCATTCATACCCATTGAAATTATTTCTCTTATTTATTACTGAAATTCTAGTTGCAATAAGTGCAACCATATGGGTAGTAATGATTACCATGAATCGTGATGTAAATTCAACCATTAGCCGTGACAATATTGGTTTTTCAACTTGGATTGCTGTTGGCTCAACTGGTGGTTATTTTCTTGCGTTTATATTATTTATTATCTATCGTATCGATCTTGGCCATCGAAGGTATCTCAAAGAAATGGACATGAATTCGCGTCGCTTCTAGATACATATTTATATACAAATAGAGATGTTTTGTACATATTCTCTTCCGTGTCACTTTCTTGCTCGAATCTATGTTTGCATGATTCTCTCCCCCCCTTTGTGTCTGTGTGTTTCATTATCTTTATTCTTCCATCAACATAAAAGAATCAACAAGTAGAACTACATATACATATATGCATGAGAACTAAATTTGCATCAACTCACAGCTGCAGTCACGTGATATATAATATGTAATATAAAAGAGCTAAGCTGAAAGAAAAGAATTTTATATAATTACTTACATTTAATACTATACTAACGAAAAAAAAAACTAGGCGGTACAGTAGAAAGATTAATACAAAACACAGATCAAATTCATATATCCCCGTGAAAATATAAACTTGTGATGTGTATGCATGCATTTGTTTGCATCCCTATATTTGCTTGCTTTCTCATCTCACAGTTGGCTGTCAAAAAATTTATACGTATGTTATGGTAATGTTGACCAGTAAAGGAAGAAAAAAGGACGAGAACAAATATTGACATTGAGCTCGTCTCTTTTTCTTTAGAAAAGCTTGATCGATTATGCATATACATATGTATATAGATATTATTAGAAATTGCTTCGTTTTTTTCTTTTTTCTTTTCTCTTTTTCAATATTGTCCTTTTTTTAGTTCGTCTCACGATCTCTATTCAGCATAATCATTTTAACGCTTCTCTAATTTTATCTTGCTTATTCAACTCAAACAAGTTTTTATATTACAACTATATATTTACTTATATTCTGGTTTTTCCTTATATGGTTACATTTATGTTCGATCAAGAATTTGCGTTGTTGTTCTGTCGTAAATTGTTTTTGGATTTTGTTGTAATTGATGTGTACTATGTACAAATCTTCTGTGCTGCTTGTTGATGCGTGTTTTTTTGGTTATTCAAATGGATTTTTACAAATTGATGTTATGTGTTTCTTTTTCTTTAGTATATGATAAATTTTTCAAAGAACAACGAATATGTAAATATATCAACATATGGATAAATCAGCAGTTGTATTTATAGATGTTTCTTTTTTTTTTGAAACTAAACAAATCTGTCGCTCGCTCTCTATATCTATAAATAGTATAGAAACATTGTCTTTTAACGCTCGATACACTTTCATGTTAAGAGAAAATGACAGAATAATTTTGTTTAAGCGAGTGCATTTGATTTAAACAGTCTCAAAAGAAATAATATACTTTAATATTTATTACACATTTAATTATTCAAAATAATGTCTGGCTTTTTTTTTCTATAAATAAATATCTCAAATAGACTTTTTCTTTTAGATAAATTGTTAATAATATAAACAATAGGTCTTCTTATTATCAGGAAAAGTGATATAATGACTAAGAAAATTTTATTTATTTATATTTCTAGAATTTTTCTACCAGTAGGAACCGAATATATATTAAAAAATAATATGCAAATAATCTCAATTTTAAATAGACAGTATATAAGTGGTGACAATGAGCTGAAACAAAATAAAATAAAAACCGTAATACTTTTTAGTCTAAGAAGATTAGTGTCAAACAGCAAACTCTTCCAATTCTTGTTAGTAGAATTTCATAGAGGCAAAATCATTTTTTCAAAAATTTCGATAAGCAGAAAAAGCATGTTCGAATTATACTAATTTTCTTCTCAATAAATGCCGAACAAGTTCTCAACAGAATTATGTTTTTTTTATGTGCTGTGTTTTGAAGAAAATAAAAATGTAATCAAAAAACTTTTTCAATTCATTATTTCAATGCATTAGTATTATAATATTTTCGACGCAAAATTAGCAGAACGAATAGTATACACAGATTATTTGAAAGAAATATTTTCATATACTAACTATAGTATCAACTTAGTAAGTAAAAAAGAAATGAATAATAGCGAACAATCGCCAATCTCTAATGCATGTCGATTTTACTTTTAAATATTACGCTGAGAAAGGTCATGCTATAGACATTTGTTTGATTATTATTATTACCTCGAAAGACATATGCAAATATGTCGGTAAATTTGTAATAAAGTAGTAACAAAAGTTTCCTTTGAACTATAGACTCTTATATGAGATAAGTACGTGAAGCAGATATAGAAAAAAGCACAGACACGAACCATGTATAAAAACAAATAATTGATGTGCCTCTAACTTCATCTTGATTCATTCATACTTCATTTGTGAGATCATATTCAGATAAGAAAAGGTCTGAAAGAACTTGTGTCTATGACCTATTAGCAATGAGCCACGACTGTTACATTGAAGTCTTTTTTTTATTGAATGTCAATCGTTTCCAAAGAAACCAAAAATCTAATTAAATTTAACAGTAGTTCAATAATCCTGAAAATTTTAGCAAAAAATTAAATCGTTGTTAGTCGTTTTTTAAAGCTAAACATCGGAAGAAACATATCTACGTTTTCATTAAAACCTTGACAGCGATTCCAATAAGTATCGACTATACTTCTTTAAAAAAAAGTAAAGAGTATTCAAGAATATATTTAATAGTGTATTATGTGCTCAATGCTTTGAAGGTTGTTTTCTATAGCTTCCTGCAATCTTTCGAATGACGTAGCAATGAATTAATATAAAAGTAAATACCTCGATTACTTAGGTCGTTAACCGTCTGCAAATCATTTACTAAGGAACATATGTTTTGCTTGTTATCCGTATGTCATTACAAGTTATTTTTCTTCTTACTTTTAAGACAACATCATATTCTGTAGTTTTATTTTAACTAAATTCCAATGTAATACTGATCTGACCAAACAAGAAAGCTATTTTTAATTAAAATAGCAATTGAAATTATTTAATTACATCTCAATGGGATTAGAACGTCTTAATCCATATTTGCAAACTTCTGTCCTATTACACATATTGCCTTGTTTGAGTAGCTTTATATTTATCGTTACACGTCGCAATTCGACTATTTGTCTTCTTTTATTATGGAAGTTTGTTTGATTTCACTGGAATGCAAGGCTAAATGAAAGAGCTCATTAGAAACCAATAAACAGTTATTCAATGATAAGAAATGAGATCAAAAAAAAAAATAAATGTATAGCTAGTAACTTCGAGATATTATTGACCTTGATATTTCTGATCTGAAAATGTAATACATTGTGTTTAGTTCCAAAAGTTAGCGAAACTAATATATTGAAAAATAAATTGACTCATTTTTATTCGTTAGGACTTTTAAATTGTACGGAAATAAAACTCTCTTAAAGGCTAATTTTCCTCATATTCTCCGATTTTATGATTGATAGTGGGTTCGATAACCAACACCTTGCTCTATCGAACATACTTTAATTTAGCGATTTTATGATAAATTTTGAGAAAACGATACGAATTTTTCTGAAACCCTGATATCTATTCTATAATAAAAAAAGAAACATATTGGAAACTTTAATTTGATGATGGACACTACATAACCGTATAAATAGAACAAACAAAACGCTTCGCCAAATATGTTTGTAAACGTTTATTCAATTTGTTCAAATCAATGATCTACGAACAGTTGATTCGAAAATTCTCTATACACTATTTTGTTGTAGAAAAAGTCTTGAATTATACTTGGAAAACATCATTTTCTTTTTTTCTCATAATAGGATTTTTCTTTTTAATATGTTCGTATTTCCAAAATTCTAAACACTATAGGACTTGGATTGATGTCAAAATGAACACATTGATCAACTCTATAATCTAATATAGATAAATTTTTGAATTCTAGACTTAGTGTCTCATGAGGCATAATTTTCTCGGGGTAGATATTGTATTCTTGTCATGCCTGGTGAGATAAGCTTAAAATAAAGCTAACCCGAACCTTCTACTGTTTGAAAAGGCAGCGAAATTTGAAAAGCACGAAAAGTAAAATTTTGATAGACTCAATATTTCGAACTATAAATTTTACTGTGAAGTACTTAGCCCAATATACACTTCCTTTGAAAATCTAAGCAAGATTAGATGATTGAAAACTAAAACAAACATTAGTATGAGACGCGATTACTTAACACCCTATTGGAAATAAGACAAGTTTCTACGTTAGTTTTTGAATTCATTGAATAATGACAAGTTTAATTAAGATACATCAATCAAAAAGATTTCTATTTCGCAGAATTCTAAACTGTTAATTAATCTAGCCTACAGCTGAAATAATTTTCTATGCCGTATTTTTGTTTTACAACTTAATTCACTCAATTATAGCTTTCTTTTTTTCTCATATCAAACTTAGAATAATGAAAAATCTATTGTATTCCGTATTATTATTCGTTTTCAAATTGAAACTCGTATAAATATTTTGATAACATTTGTGCTACCAAGAGAAAGCAGAATCAATGCTTCCAACTTAAACAAATACTTATGTGATTTTCTACATTAATGATCTACTTCAAATTTTGTAAAGTAAAAAAATATGATCATTCAATTTAATAAACTATTTCTTCGACAATGTTGAATGTAATGCCTTTTAAAATTTTCACGAGTCAAATAGTCCTAATATATACGAATACATATTTATTACTATGAAGCTTTTTTTACGATCATTGTTTTTTTTTCTTTGGCATGCGTATGTTAACTTGATGTCGTCGATATTCTCTTCAGAATTAATTAGCATAACAAAAAAAAAACAATATAACTGTTAAAACTTAATATGATAATTTATGTTACGTTCATTCATTGAAATTTGTTTTAAAAAAAATAAAGTACAAACGCTGTTTTATGTGCAGCTTGCGATGCTTTTGAAATAGGACTACACCAGTTACAAACAACAAGTTTGTTCAAGGAAATTAGAAAACGTTTATCATTATGTTATCTCAGTTGGTAAAATATAGAAACGAAATTTTTACCAATTTATCATGAATATGTGAGGATTTAGAAAAAAGATTTCATTGAAACAATAAAATTAATCATTCGAAGAGAGAGTAATTTGAAAGTAAATTTACATAGGTATTTCTTTTCTATGTTATTCTCATACTCAGTTTTCAAGCCGTTTGAAAGCACATATGACTACTCGACATTTGCTCATATATACTTCAAACTGTTCTACATATGAAGAAAAATTATATATAATTCATCGATACTATTGATTTAATGTATGAAGTGCTTGCAGAAAAAAACTACAAGAACATAGTTGGATAAATATCCATTGTGTACATAATATAAAAAATAATCTTAGTGAAATTTTGGAGTCCTTCATAAGCAATAAGCGTCATATGTACTTGAGAATAACCTTGTTCGCTAAATAATAGTTAACTATAACTGATCGATATAATTAGTATGGTCTGCTAGTTTTGTCTCGAAAACTTCTAGAAAGTGACTACTTGCAACTAATATTGTGTACTTCTACGAGCGTGAGCAAACTAATTGAGATCGGTTCCAATTTCAGGTGATTCTGTCTAGCTTAACTCTTGATTCGCAAAGCCACTATATATTATATCAAAATCGTGTAATAGAAGGATAATTTCATGATCGAAATATTTAGTTTTAACCAAAAAATCTAGCTATACTGATTCAGCAAAACTTATTTACTTTATGTTTTCGAATTGTCACATATTTATTCACCTTTATTTATTATCATCAAAAACAAAATACTATACATGCAATTGTTAACATTGATAAATAAGATAGAAATATTTTTCATTTAATCATATGAAAAGAAATCTAATGAAAGCAAAAATAAATATAAGAGAATATGAAAATACACCGCACTAATACTTTACAGTAAATTATTACATAAGAAACAAGTACTATGAAAAAATGAAATGAAAGTTAGTTAAACGAAAATGAAAAGTCATAAGAAAAGATGATAACATATTTATACAAGACAAAAAAAGTCAAAGAATAATAAAATATACAATAGAAAGAAAGTCAGAAACTGGCTTGTATCACAAAAAAAGGAGAATTACAAAAAAAGTAAGGTCTTTCAAGATTTCATACAACTTGTTTAGTAAGAAAGAAAAATAAATAAATATTTAATAAAAGACCAGTTCTCGTTCGAGCTTAATTGATTTGTAATTTTCTTACTATAATTAACTCTGTACGTACCAATGCTCACAAAAAAAGACACCCCTGAAGATTCAAAATAGAACAATGCTTACAAATACTCTTCAATATTTAATTTAGTAAAATAGTCCATTGGCATCAATGTATCATCATCGGTTGATTCGAAAGATGAATTATCTGTTTTGATCGATGGAAGTTCACGAGCAATATCAGGATACAATTGGAAATCCTTTAAAAAATGTAAGCTTCAACATGAAAATTTCAAATCATTTTCAAGAAAAATTACCCAAATAAACATTTCATCAGCAATAGGCATATCATACCATGGAGATGTTGGAATTAAATGTGTCACTGACGATGATAATAATAATGGTGAATCATGTTCATCATTATATCCACTATCAAGGTCACAATCATAGTCGTCGATCTCAGTAACATGACTTGATGAAGCTGCATAAGAAGATGGTGGTGATGAAAAAGATTTATGAGACTGACGGATATCAATAGAATTTGTTATCGAAGAGTTCAGTTCTGAATTAACTATGAAACAAGATAAATAAATAAGAAAAGAAAAAAGAAAATCTATCAAGTTTATACTTGATTTGGAATGACTTTTTTGACGATGACTAATAGAACCTATGGTTGGTGGTGGTGGTGGTGGTGGTGACACGGGTGACGAGGAAATATTAACTATCCGTTGATGACTTCCTCGCTGTGGTGCTAAATCAGTAGCTCGAATAGGTGGAATATTGTAACGAGCTAATACACGTATTGAATATTTAGAAATATAATTTTCATGAAATAATTTTACCTGATGAACGATATTCATTACAACTTGAATTACCAGCTGATCGCCATGAAGTTGTAGTAGCGGCAAATTCGACTTTGATACATCGTCCTTTAAGTGTTATGCCATGAGTAGCTTTTAATGCTTTTTGAGCATCTTCAGGGTGTAAGAAACGAACAAAACCAAACGATTCATGAAATTTAGCACACTCTTCTAATGGTCCAAATGTTGAATACATAACCCACAAGTCCTCTTGAGTTATGCGACGTACAAGATTTCCAATAAACAATTTTCGATCAGCCATTAGTATGTCTTCTTTTATTCGATGTAAAAATTTCAAGTAACCACAGATAATAATAATAAAATCAATCAATAGATTGAAGAAGAAAATCTGGTATTGCCGTGACCGATGCTGCCGCCACAAGAAAAGAATGACTAGTCTATAACTGATTCAAATTTATCCGTCGACAAGTTATATCTTTTCGTTTTGTCTTTTCCCTCTCTCTATCTCTTTTTCTTTTTCGTTCGTTTGAAAATCATGTCTTCGTTTGATATAATAGGCAATCAGGCAAAGAACAACAATGAACACGAAATGCCTGGATCAGTGAAGTGCGTTTCTTTTTAGTGCATACATGCATTTCAACACTAAAAATTCTACTGTTGTTAATTTCATCAAATTTATCTACAAAGAAACACAAGAGCAAAACATAAATCAATTGGCAGTATCTATCTATCACAGTTCTAGCAATGTATTTAATGCGATGCGGAGCATAGCATTTATGTAGTTCATCGCGAGTTTTTAATGCGATGCGAAGCAGAAGCATTTATATTGTCCGTCGCGAGTTTTCTTTTCTTTTTAACTAGAAATACGCATCTTTTTCTTCATTTTCTGTGTTAATGATTTCGAGAACGGAAAATCGTAGAAAAGTGGTTAAAACGTGAGATCGAAGTATCAAGATGGAACTCATTACCCCTGTTTTCGAGTTTTCAATCTGAACTTCCGTTCGCTCACAAATGTGGTTCCAAAATGACGAAAATGAAAGAAATTTGTTGCGAGATAATTAAAGTGGCGTCATCAACATATGTTAGCCACTATAGTCTACTCGTTTACAGCTGATCTAAGATAATGAATCATGAAGATAATTAATCGATCAATCGAAATCGATCCTTAAGAATATGTCGCTAAGTAAGAATAGAGTTTTCTCAGTGATGAAACTCATCATGTCGACATAAAATGCATTTAAGATTTCTCTGAATTGAAGATTTTTCATAAGAGATACGAATTAATGCTTCGCATCGCATTTCGTATACGAGTGAAACTCGAATATCATCTAGTTTTACTTGATCAATCTTTTTGTTTAAAAATTTTGTATTTTTATATTATATTCTTCGAAATGGTTTTTTCATAGCTATACCGAATATCACTCAGTAACTCAGTCGAATAATTAAATATAGTTCTAACTTTTGATTAAATTTAACAGCTCGAATCCTATAAATCTTTTCGAAATCTATATTGAGCGTGATTATCATTAAAAAAAGGAGATAGAATAGAATCATTTTTTTGATAAATATTATCTGCAGATAGAAATCAGTCTAATCAAGTAAGAAATGAAAATAGTTTACACATTTCTATTCGAGTTCAAGTAGTATTAAAGTAGAAATTTCCATTTAATTTAGCCTATATAATAATCATTCATCATTGTGTGACAACTAACGTTATCCATTTCTAATATGAGAGAGAAATTCGTTTTTTTGTTAATGTGAGATTCCTCAGAAACAACTTGAGACGCGTTGAAAAACAAAACAGTATTTATACTTATCGGTTCATAAGATAGTTATAGACTATCAGCAATAAATTAAATCATTATTTCAAATACAGTCTTTTAGCACAGATTTACGAATGAACTTTCGAAAAAATTCAGTTAGATCTTTTAATTACTAATTCTTTCTTTTCGGAAATTTATGGAGAATTTTATACCTATCGATTATAGTTCTTCATGAAACAAACTTACAAGTGCGATCCTCATTTGAGCTTTCTATAATTGTTATATCCACATCTTAATCAAATATGAACAATGTATCAATGGAAATTTTCCAATAGCGTATCTAATAATAGTTGGTACAACAGTATGTTCGACTTTCTTTTGACTAGGATTTTGAAATTATCGTTACCTTCGCGATGAAGATATTTCATGACCAAATTTTTATATTCTTTTCTTTCCCCTTATAACTTGAGATAATTTAGAAACCGCGAAATCTAAAAAGTGATATACTCTTTTGACACCTCGATCACAAATAACTTTGGTGAAAAGTTTTGTAACAATCAAAAGTTTGCCCAAAAAAACAAACGGTGTCTCAATTTCGAGTGAAAAAATTAATAAGTTCCAATATTATTCACTACTTCATAATCATGTAACTATTGAAACGAACTGTTACCTGGTAAAAATAATCTTCAAAAAAAAACTCTTCTCATTAGACATACCAACATTGAGAAATTTATTTCAAAACATTCCGATGATTCCCTCTAAAGAATCTTTCTTATGGGCTCGAAATTAGCTCATTTCTTCTACTAATAGACAGGCTTCATAGTCGTCCTATAATTCATACATATCTGAGAAAAGTGAAGAAATATTCACGGATACAAAGTAGCTCAAGAACGAACTGTAAAAGAAAGATAACGAACAAGAAAATGTATGTAAAAATGTATCAAGAAGTGTTGAAACAAAAAGATTTACAAAAGCAAATATTCAGTTACTGTTGATTGTTTAATGCATGTTAAAAGTTGACAAATACGAAGAATTATATAGTTTTGATATTGAGAAAGCTACTATATTGATTGATGATGGTGGTAATAATAGAAAGTTACGTACAACTGAAGACTTGATTGATATTTTCAAAAGAAAAGAACCTGCATTTAATAAACAGTAAATAATGAAGAAACAAAAAAGGTAAAAAATTGATTCAAATATCAATCTTAACTAAAAACAATTTTCCTGCTCGTAATTTATCTAATGAATAACCATAGAGCAAGCGTATATACGTATTGTTTCTTATATTTATACTATTTATTATTTTATTGTAACTTGCCTTTTTTGTCATCAAATTTTCTCATTTTGCACATTCTAATAGAAGTCAATCTGCTGTATAAGTCTGTTTAGAAATTCTACACGGAATCATTGATTTAGATTAAAATTTTCTAAATAATTTATCTTTCTATTCAAATGTATATTTATAATCTAATAGAATTATAATGTTATCAACGGAATTAACTGTATATTCAGCATAGAAATATTACTAAATTCGAATTCTCCACCAACTCATTTTTACATTTAGTTGAGAAAGTAAGTGATATAAAGCTGTCACTATAAAATAGATCGTTTAAATCTTGCGAAATCTATTTACCTTAACGTGAAGTACGCATTAATACTTCAGTGACGTTTTAGTCTTTAGTTCTATAGTATTCATAAAACCAGAGGAAAATATATAACTGACTGTTCAAATTTTACTAGAATGTTCCTTAGTTTCTATTTCTACTTCTACGCGCAGAAATGACTCACCTATTTGAAGATCTAATCTTCTGTTAATAATTGAATAGCATTTGACACAGCATGGTAGTACAACAGATTTTCTTGGTTTCGTTGCTGATTTTTGACATTGAATACAGCCGGTAATACATTGCTACTTCGAACAGCGACTTTTCCCTTGAAATATTAATGATAACGCATAAATCTACTTTTTGAGCATCAGCAATCAATGACGTTTTTGACAGAACATATGACATGATCGTTGGAATGGATTTAGTTAAACAAAATTTTTGATTAGATCTCTTTTAAATTGCCGTTGTAAAATAGCAGATAAAGATGTTTGAGGAAGTCGTTTTTATCGGCACTTTTAAGTAAATTAGTTTGTCTATCAGTAAAAAATGATACCTTAATAATAACACCAAGAAAACATCGATCACATCGATTGATAAACGTTCGAAATGGTGAATAAATATATGAAAAAAATATAATTTATACACAATACTTCGTCCGTCAATTTCAATTGAACAATTCTGTATTACGTCAAATGCCATTTCATTAGTTTAATTTTTGCTTGAAGTAGTATTATTATTTGCTGTCGCTGATAATGATACTTTTGATGTAAGACGAAGAACATAGAGGAAAGTAAATTTGATAGTGGACGCTGTTGATGAAATAACTGTACTGTACACTTTTAGTTCTTATTGAAGTTAAAACAACCCAGGTCGAACANTATACGGACATTGACGGTTACTTTACGACTATTTTACGGGCGAAAGTTTGCCGTAATATCTGGCGCAGTAATACGGACCGTATTATCATGAGAGTACGGAGCACAAACAGCCGTAAACCATGAAAATTCAGTCCCGTTTACGGTGCCGTATTACTGCGCCAGGTATTGCGGGCAAATACGGCCTATTTACTGCCGTAAATATACCGTTTTGACATCGTTTACCATCGATAAACAGACTGTAAACGAGTCCGTTTTGATCAACCTGGGAAGTGTTCTTTCTAGCAGTGCTAGATGTTTTGCAGTTAGTGTTGCCAGAAGAAGAATATTTGATAATTCAATATCAACAATAGCTTCACACTAAAATTGATGAAGAAATAGTTTGCGAAAAACTTTTCTGATCTATCATAATTTTCCTCAGGAAAATAAGCAAGACAAGAAATCATTTGAATTAAATTTTCATTAGTAAATACTTCATTAATCATATCTAAATCTGATTCAATAATAAGTCGTAAATATTGAGCAATTTTTGTATACATGTACAATATATTTGATCTAGAAAAAAATTGATATTCGTATGCTGTTACAGTTCGATTTACTTCGGATTCCAACAGATAAACATCAAGAAAACTAAAAATAAGAGAGAATAACTCATTTGACTTCTTAATCACAATAACTTCAGAATAACGGGTGGGCCATAAAGAATGGCGGTCTCCGTATTTGTGGGACATCTCGGCCAATTTTTGTTCTTTCGATCTAATCTGTTTTTCAAAAAATTCTTTGTTCAATTCTCTACAAAAATAGTTATTTTATTATCCTAGGTAATTTCCCTTGTGTTGAGACAATCGATATAATCGATTAGTCCAAGACAAGCAACTTTCAAAAACAATATCTTTTGAAATCTTTTTGGCAGCACGTTTTACGCCATAATTAGTGTCTTTTTAGATGTCACTGCATTCCACTTGACCGCTTGTGCAAGTTCGTTCCAAATGGAGNCCCCTCCCCCTAGCCCAAAATCCTAGCTCCGCCACTGCATCAAACGCCATTTCATTAGTTTGATTTTTGCTTGAAGTAGTATTATTATTTGCTCTCGCTGATAATGATACTTTTGATGTAAGACGAAGAACATAGAGGAAAGTAAATTTGATAGTGGACGCTGTTGATGAAATAACTGTACTGTACACTTTTAGTTCTTATTGAAGTTAAAACGAGTGTTCTTTCTAGCAGTGCTAGATGTTTTGCAGTTAGTGTTGCCAGAAGAAGAATATTTGATAATTCAATATCAACAATAGCTCAACACTAAAACTGATGAAGAAATAGTTTGCGAAAAACTTTTCTGATCTATCATAATTTTCCTCAGGAAAATAAGCAAGACAAGAAATTATTTGAATTAAATTTTAATTAGTAAATACTTCATTAATCATATCTAAATCTGATTCAATAATAAGTAGTAAATATTGAGCAATTTTTGTATACATGTACAATATATTTGATCTAGAAAGAAATTGATATTCGTGTACTGTTGCAATTCGATTTACGTCGGATTCCAACGATGAACATCAAGAAAACTAAATATAAGAGAGAATAAATCATTTGACTTCTTAATCAGAATAACTTCAGAATAACGGGCGGGCCATAAAGAATGGCGGTCTCCGTATTTGTTGGATATCTCGGCCAATTTTTGTTCTTTCGATCTAGTTTTTTTTCAAAAAAATTCTTTGTTCAATTCTCTACAAAAATAGTTCTTTTTATTATCTTAGGTAATTTCCCTTGTGTTGAAACAATCGATATAATCGATAGTCCAAGACAAGCAACTTTCAAAAACAATATCTTTTGAAATCTTTTTGGCAGCACGTTTTACGACCATAATTAGTGTCTTTTTAGATGTCACTGCATTCCACTTGACCGCTTGTGCAAGTTCGTTCCAAATGGAGTAGCCCAATGGATTCAAATCAGGGCTGTTTGGAGGCCAATGATCCTTGTCAATGAATGAGGTCAAATTTTTGCCACACCATTCCTGTGATTTTGCATGGTTGTGTGCCATTGCACCATCCTGCTGGAAGGTCTAATTGTTCCCAAACATTTTGTTGCCAAACTTGAGAGCGACTGGAAGCACTTCCTTGATGTAGCGATCTTGATTGATTGTCCCATTCTCGAAAATTACTGGAGGGGATACACCTTTACAGCAAACTCCAAGCCAAACCATAACCTTTTTCGGAAATTTTCGTTTTTGCCGGATACCACCTTTGATATCGGCTTCTGAACGATTAACCGCCAATATTCGGTCATTTTGAGAATTATAAACTCCATCAATGTCGAACATTTTCTCGTCTGAAAACAGAATTTTCATCGTGTCTTCTTTTCGAAAGTTTGTTCGTATCCAATTAGCAAACTTTATTCTTTTTTTCTTTATGCTCATCAGTGAGCAATGGTTCATTTTGTATTTTGTAGGCCTGGAGCTTTAGATCATTCTTGAGCACTCTCCGAACACTTTTTCGAGAAATACCCAATTCACGGGCTAGTTTTCGAGAGGACACAAACTTTCGTTGCTTCTTTCGGTGATTGATCTTTCCGATGGTTGCTTTTGTTTGGATTGTTCTCGGGCGACCAGATGATCTTAATAGATCGATACAACCGGTGTCACGTATGCTTTTACACCAGCGTTTGATTGTTCGAAGACTAATGGCACCGTTGAGATCTCGAAAGATGTTTGTCAGCTTATCACAAGATTCATACTTTGAAAGTACGAGGTTTTGAAAGTCTTTACTTTTCATATTATGACATAAAAAGAATATAATCGAATGAAAGAGAAAATACCCAGATTTGTAGAGAATTAAATGGTGATTCGTTCAAAAAAAATTAGATCGAACGAATGAAAATTGGCGGAGATATCCAACAAATACGGAGACCGCCATTCTTTATGGCCCACCCGTTAAGTTATTTATCAAAGAAAAAGAATCATCTATGCTATGTTATTTATTTTAGCCATCTGGGGCACAATTAGCTACGAGTAGCTATGATGGTTACACACGTATATGATCGTCCGATGGAAATTTAATCAGTACACTTGGTCAACATAAAGGATCTATAGTTGCATTAAAATGAAACAAAAAAAAAGGAAATTTTATTCTATCGGCTGACGTTGATCGTACAACGATCATATGGGATGCAAATTCTGGTCATTGTAAACAACAATTTTCATTTCATACGACACCAGCACTCGATGTTGATTGGCAATCAGATACAACATTTGCATCATGTTTTCATGATATGACATTAAATGTAAATATCAATCAGAAGAATCATGTTCAACTGTATTTTTATTTTTTTTTATTTAGATCTGGAATCAAGCCCCACGATGTGGGGGAGGGGGTGGGGGCTGGTCCCCACCATTTTTTCGGCGTATCTACTAAATTTTTTTCGTCGTTTGTCTGCGAAAATTTCTGCAGAACCTACGTTTCTGAGAATCTCACAGATAGTGCATATTTCGCTTTTACTTTGCTTATTCTGTGAGCTGCCTGCGAAATCTGCCAGATTAGCCAGATAGTGTATAGAATATCTTCGATTCAGTGCGTCTAGTAGGGTGTCTGCATGGATTATGGTTAAAAGTATGAATGAAAAATGTGTCTGTGAGTTGTCTTTGGTATCGGTGTAGTATATGTTCATGTTTATGTGAAAGAGTGTAGGAAGACTGGTACTAATGCATACGTTTCACAACATTGCATACGCAATCAATGATTGATAAATGGCTATTAAAAAGGATTCTTGATTGATATAATTACTGGCGAAAATCTCGCTAAGTGGTAACAGAATGGCGGAGACTTTTTCGAGATTTCGTTTGTGGAGTTTAAGATATTTGAACAATAAATTCGACATTTTGAGTATAGAATTTTTTTATAATATACTTTCCAGTATACTGGTCGATTTTAACAAAAATTACGTTGATTGAATGATCAGAAATATAGATTGACATTCGTAACATAAAATACATAGTGTTCATTATCAGCGAAGATTTTATGAGTAATCCTCAAAGGGCTAAGCGTCGCAATATAAGCGTCTTCACTGAATACAATAACGAAGCGAGACTCGATGGTGACGTTGTTTAAAAATTGCGCTTTTGTATGTATATTTTTTTTTCGATTTTTATCGTGTATATAAATAATAAATAAACTGATTCTCATCTCATGCGTGTTATCAAAAAAATGATTAATGCTCGATCACATTATACGATATAAGTTTTAGAAAATTTTCAAAAATTTCTCGAAGGCTGAAAAGTACACGAGATGCTCGTTCTTAGATATTTGAAATAGATAATCTATTTCAAATTACTGTAAATTAAACATAAAAAACTTCTATAGAAATGACTGTCTGGGAAAATTTCTCAACTCTGTCTGCCAAAAAATTGTAGTCCCCATCACACCCAAAAACAGTCGAGAGCCTTGTCTGGAATGTGTCAACAGAAATGCCTGCTCATAATTTACAAGCACATAATAAAGAAATTTATACAATTAAGTGGAGTTCAACTGGTCCAGGAACAATGGATCCAAATGCAACATTGTTTTTAACAAGGTATTAATTAGCGAAAAAATGAGATGCTCAAAGTGGTGTTTGTCAAAATATACTTGTACGACATTCAGAACCTGTTTATTCAGTTGCTTTCAGTTCAGATGATCGTTTATTAGCAACTGATTCATTTGATAAAGCAATTAATATTTGGGATATTGCGGTAAATAATTTCAAATTATATTTGATAGTTATGATGTTATGATGGCTTGTTGTTTTTCAGCGAGGACAAATTGTTCATGGTTATCGAGGTACTCATGTTGGTGCAAGTGCTTCTGACAGAACAGTAAGTTTTAATGGATTGATAAAAAAAGAATTCTTTCTTTTTTCTTCAGATGTGCGTACTCGATCTACGTAAATAATAAAAGAAACAATTCGAATCAACTATGATTAAGCACTAGGTCAATGTGTTGTTGTTTGTTTCTTTTATTTTCCGAAAAAATTCAAAGCAGTGATATGTATGTAAGTTAGGGGTGGCACTTTAACTTTGAAAAACTTTGAAAAAGTTTAAAGTTAAAGTAATACTTTAAACTTTAAACGTTAAAGTTAAAGTAGTTCACTTTCAAACTTTAACTTTAATTAAAGTTGAAATTAAAGTGAATTAAAGTTAGTGTATTCATAGAGTTAATGATGATCGTTCTTTGCTTTCGATGTGTTTCATCATTTTGAGAAGCCCTTTTTGGAAGAATATTTGAAAACTAATCAGATTAAAATAAAAATCTACAGTTGTTGCTTAAGAATAAGGATTCAATC
>OENM01000294.1:92794-104014 GCA_900239745.1 Rotaria magnacalcarata | reverse complement strand
CTTTTTGCAGTACACATAACTCTCGGATGAAATCCGAAGTTTCCACATTTATTATGTATAAAAAAAGGTGCCTTAGGGTCAACAGTGAAACAGCTCAATTGATGACGAAAATATAATATGGTAATATATTTTACAGTTCATTAGTACGTTGATAAATACTTTCTCTAATTCAAGAATATTCTACTCATTTAGAGCATCAACCATATTTTTGAAGGTATATTTACACGTTCTTAAATGATTTATTATTATTGTTTTACTACCAAGTGATAATTTCACGTAAGGGGAAAGCATATAAATAATCACTATCACTATGTTTAGTCATTTAACTTGTTTGGTAGGTGACATGAAAAAACGAAGTTTCATAGAGCATACGTTTTTGGTGTACTCAAAAAAAGTGAGTACGCTCTAAATTCGGTCAGTGTGTCCGGCCGGCCGTTAACACGATAACTTTTGAAAACCTCATCCAATTGTCAAGAAATTTGGTACACAGAATGATCTTATCAATATCTCAGTCGAGTTTGAAGATAAAACCAATCCGTCAAGGAATGGCTGAGTTATTGAAAAAATTGTCATTATTGAACAGACCATCCCTGAGGGAGGGGGGTACAGGGATTTTTTCAAAAAAGAGCTTTTTTCCTCAGAATTATTCACAACATATATAAATCGACTCGGTTTTTGAAGTACACATAACGATCGGATGCAAATCCGATTTTCCCGCATTTATTTAAACTTGAAGTTGAATTTTTTCATAAAGTAAAACATAAATCATACTGTCAATATCACTTTCATGTTTATTTTACATTTATCTCCGAGTTCAATTGAACCTACGAATACCGTCGATTATCTCGTTCTCTCGTTTACAAAACCTTTTCATTGTCATATAGAAAAAAAGAGCATCTATGAAGTAATAAAAATTTCAAAGACTTGATTTATTGAAGTGTAACGAAAGAACGAAAAAACAAAATAACACAGTTAAAACATAATAAATTGACTACTTATATTCGTTCCTTTTTTTTAAAGTTAAATAGCAATAAAAGTAACATGCATCATACAAACGAGTCCTATGATCATGAATCAGAGAGAATATCTACCGATCGGATTTCATCCAATGAGACAAATGAACCATCACCAAAATCTACACCGCAATTAGGTCGTGCTTCAACACACGACGAAACTCTGAAACCAACTGGCCTTTCCTTTTCAGCAGCCGACAAAAATCAACAAGATGATATAACGTCAGTCTCGGATGATGTTCATACGGAAAATCAAGTGGCGTCATCATCCGATGAGGATCCATATTATTCTTTGAAACACTTACAAGAAAGACGTCGAGGTAAACGCGATGAAGATTCTGAATTGCCTCGACGCGTGAAGCGATTTTATAAAAATCAAGATGAACTTATTGATGTTTTCAAACGTTTGCATGGTTCCGGAACGGAACACGAAGCAGAAAATGATGCCTACAGAGCAGAGAAAGAAAAGGATAAAAGAATATCCAAGATATTAACTAAAGTTTCACTTGGTATCAATCTAGTACGTTTAAATCGTAATTTAATCACTATGACATTAATAATTTATTTATTCTAGTCGTTATTTATATTAAAAATTGTCGGTGCTGTTATTTCACATTCACTTTCAGTTATTTCTTCGGTTATTGATTCAGCTGTTGATCTTACAACATCAGTTATTTTATTTTGGGCCTGGCGTGCAATAAAAAAACGGGATACATATCGATATCCACAAGGTAATGAGACTACATAGGATAACAACACCTAGTTTCAATGTGTTCGAGTGTGACATGTTACTTCGATGCGTAACTATCATATAGGCGCAGTAATCTTGAATTTAAAATGTTATTGATGTTGCTTGTGAAGTGCCTATTCATTTAGCGTTGAATACTAGAAACGGGCACAGAGAGTGAGATTCATATAGCTATATGAATATATTCAAAACACTCGGGGATACATTAGATTGGTAATATGACATTTTTCATTAAAGATAAATCGCACACATTTGTATTCAAGAACTGCTAATATAAAAAAATTGACGTATCGATGCAATACATTTTTCCCCTCTTGATACGAAAGAAATTACTCAAGAACATAAATACTTTGAATTTATATTCTCACTACTTGCAATTGAACGTACATAGAAATTGCATCATTCAGCGAGCGTAAGTTCAAATTGAGTTGTCAATCAAGATTCATTGCTTATGCACATAATTGTATTGAGATAGTTGAACTGCTAGCTGCATCGATAACCCACTTATTTTATGGTTAATTTCAACCATAGGGACTCAATCATCTCTCCAAGCATATACACGCTCATTTTCAACATATTACTACAGTTTATAATTGACTCATACAAAGTCGATGTCCCTTATTATATGGCTCACTATCACAATCATAAATCTCCATGATTATGCACTAAGTAATATTTTTACTTACACATATTGCACGTGTCGCGAGTAAGCGAACGTTCTTTTACCTCCGTTAACCATGGTATGTCTATGTATGTACAAAAAACACGTGCACGATTGTAATATTGAAGGATGTAGATTGTCATACGTCTTTGTATATGAGGATTTACGATTACGTTTCTTGGACTCGATCTATCTCTGAAACTATGGCAGCAATATAAAGTTGAATAAATCTTCACCTCTCATTCAAGAAAATCTACTCAATAAACAATGTAAGCCTTGCTATAACTTGAAACTTTTTCATGGTTTAGCAAATGATTAAATTTTCTGCTTCTGGAATTTTTGGTGTGAATAAACCAAAACTCATTCTGCGAAATTATTTCTTAACATCACTTTTACATATGTTTAGGTCGGACACGTCTTGAACCAATAGCTATTGTAATTCTATCCGTTATAATGTGTGCTGCATCGGTTTTAGTCATCTATGAATCTATCAATACAATTACTAATGATACAGGCTATTTTACCGAAGTGAATACAACAAAAACTTTAACAGAAATCGATATGAGTGCATTACCGATATCAGTGATGACTGCAACAATTGCTAGTAAAGCAATTTTGTTTTTTCTATGTTACCGTATTAAAACTCCAACCATGTCAGCATTGAGTTCTGATCATCGTAATGATGTCTTTTCGAATATTGTTGCACTTACTTGTGGTCTCATCGGTAGCGTCCAGAACTTATTTCAATTTCATATATCTAGTTTTTAATTTCAGGTTCGTTTGCATATAGAAAAGAAATAAGACAAGAAGCCATTATCATTGATCCTGTCGGTGCTATTCTGATTTCATTCTATATTATTTTCACATGGATTCGACAGGCCAATGGTTAGTTGCATAGGTCTTATTTTTTCTTATCGGATATTATCATACTCCTTGTAAAGTATCACCTACAAAGAGTCTTAAAGGATAAAGTGTGAGAATTTATGTCGATTTTTGGATAAATAGAATCGATAGTTAACGAGAAACATTGGAATTTCGTTAACAACTTTTGAATTTTATTTAGGTCAAGTAAAACGATTAAGTGGTCTTACAGCTGATCCACGATTTCTTTCACAAATAACTGTAAATAGAAGTTTTTGTTTAGGGGAAAATTTTCTAATCGTTATTTTGTTTCTAGTGGATAACTTATCATCATTCTCCATTAATCGAAAAAATCGATACGGTAAGAGCGTTCTATTTTGGCACATCGTTTTTGGTTGAAGTTGATATTGTTTTACGGGAGGATATGATGCTTAAACAAGCACACGATATTGGAGAATCATTGCAAAAGAAAATTGAAGAGTTACCTGAAGTTGAACGAGTAAGTTTAAAGCTAAATCTTATTGTTTATTTTCATACATAATATGTGAATTTTAATTCTTAGGCATTCGTTCATCTCGATCATGAGTATTCTCATTGTGCAAGTGATGAACATAAAGTTGTTTAAATAGAGCGCGTTGATGTTTTTTTTTCTCCTTCTAATATCATATTGAATGTGTTATGTCATTCACGATCGATGAAATAAAGACGATAGTAAAACAAGTTTTACATGATAGAATTGGCGAAAAGCAATTTAACTATGACTATACACGTCAGTGGAATACTGATATTTTAACGGAAATTGTACATCGACTTAAACAAATTCAAGATAGAAATCTTAATCAACAAATGAAATATGTTGTAACAGTTTTAATAGGTGAAAAAACAAAAGAAATGAAACTTGGTTTACATACAGCTCTCTCTTGTTTATGGGACGGAACAACAGATGGATGTGTTACAGTTAAATGGGAAAATAAAAGTATTTTTTCGATTATCAATGTTTTTGGTTTGGCTGTTTAGAAAAAAAACGGAATGCTATTCAGCAAATGTTTATACAATGAAATAAATGTAGATGTTTCAACGAAAATAAAGTGTTTCTTTACGCGTGAGCTAGAGTGAAAAATGCTTGAACAGAGGAAATGGAAATTGCAATAGTTCTTACGCAGGCAACATCATCTCGATGAGTTATCGGTACACTGTATGGTGCAATAGAAAAATATCTTATAATTAATATTGAGTGATGAAAGTCTTACTAAATCTTCCACTATGATTGTCGTTAATAATAAGTGAAAATTCGATCATACAAGTATCACTTGGTAGTGCTATTCAGTGCTTCGCTTTTCATGTTCATATTACTTTTATTCCAGCCAGAGATGCCGAAAAAATCACTTTTCCCAACCCGAGGGTTGNTTCAACCCAACCCGCCGGGTAACCCATTGGGTTAACCCTGGTTATAATGCATTTCAATTCTCTGCTATTTGTAAAAATTGTACACTGCTGATAGAGGTTTATGGCTATCAACAGATTTCTATTACATTTGTGGACGAAATCATTTTCATTTGAGCGAATAAATTCACCAATAAAAATAAACCCAAGAGTTATTATTATTATTCATTTGTATGTAATATAATATAAAATTAATCGAATCTAAAATTTTATTTAGAAGTAGTGTCATTAAACAAAATTGTACTGAGCCGAAATCGATATCTATATAGTGATGTATTTCTCTAATATATTGAAAACAACAGTGATGACTTCCAAAAGTTTTAGTTTTTTTAAGTCAATGTAAAACTAAAATAAAAACTAATAGCTCAACAGGACTGGCCCGAGGCAGCAAACATTGGGGGTTTGTGTCGGATTTTTCTAATAAGAGTACCAATTTTTCTTACAGAACGCAAGAAAAAATTTTCGGCTGCACTGAAAAAAACAAAAGCTTTCGATTATTGGGGGTTGTCACAATCCCCGGGACAGGCCAACCCTGGAACTCCAGCAGCATGGTGTACTAATGCAAAATTATGATAGAAATCGCTCGAGATGTATTCTGAACAACAGCAATCGAATAAAATAGAAGACAAAAAAGATCTAGTAAAGAAGATAGTGAAATCTGTCTCTATAGCAGAAGGACAACAAGAGACATGAAACAGAGAAGGGAAGAAGAAAACAGATGTTTATAAAAAAAGAGATATAAAACAGAGACCATAAGAGGATAAAATCCGATTCTTGTCTGTTACGTTTGACTATGCAATTAAATCAATTATAAATATGGAGAAGATGATACATACCCTATGTTGTGTTATAAAGAAATCTGCATAAAAAAATCCCTTTTGTGAATGATTTTACAATATGCGTTATTCATGGGTTAACCCAAAGGTAACCCGAGGGTTGGCCGATTGGGTTCATACGTTAAGCTTGACCGATGGGTTAGGGTTTAAAATTCTCAAATGGTCGGAGGACTACGTTGGGTTGGGTTAGGGTTGACCCATGAGTCACCCAACCCATCTGGCATCTCTGATTCCAGCACTAATATTCTCAACATAGCACACCATTTCTTATGGAATCAGTTTCTTGTCGGATTTTCAGTGTATCAATATAATATTGTTCAGCTGGGCGAAAATTTTCACCGAAGTCAATCATGTTAAATTTATTCTCCTCTGGCAAATTTCAAAACGCAAAAAGGTTTGTTTAAAATTGAATTTTTCTGCATTACTCTTGTATCACACGTGGACACGTGCTATAAATTGATATCATACATCGTGTATTTTTGATACTATCACAATAATTTTGAATTTTTCACTTCTCACATTCGTCCTACTGCTTCAAATCACGTGATTGTTTTTTTCAAGTAACAATATGAACGTCATATTTTTTGCGATAATCATTATAGTAACTACGCCTAAGCATATGAATTATTCGTATTTCGTGAAGTGATTATGTTGAATTTAAATTCACGTCGCATTCTACAACGTAAAGATCGATCTAATCTGAATTGCTACTTAAGTAAGGATACGGATAACTCTTCAATGATTTTGCCTACACAAATTCTTTTATTATTCAGCAAAGCACTTCTTTCGGTTCATATGATATTTATTAATTAGATAAATTCTATAAAAACTCGTTTTTATTCTAGCTGATCAGTTTCTAGGAAATTGACACAATCTTTCTCATTAGAATGGATGTCTCGGCAGTTTCTCAGTACCATTTGTCTATTGGTAGTTCTTTTCTTTCTTCATCGCCATCATCATAGATACAAGTAGATGAAGAATTCTCTCTTTTCTACAATGTAAATTAATAGTTGAAATCATACGAGCCGTCTTCATCGACACCGCTGTTCGTCTTTCTATTATTTACAGTGTATGTATCTGTTATTTCTTTTTCACTTCTTCGTTTTTTTGTCTTAGATACAAGAAAATTTCACTGTAGTCTTATCTTCTCGTTTTTTTTTCGCTTACTATTTTGTTGGTGAAACTGAAGTGGCAGTAATAACTACTGTATGCAAGCGCGAGATTCCATTCTACATATGTGTTCGACAATAGGAAAAGAATCTATGCTATGAGTTTAGACCATTATACCACCCAATCCAGTAAGTCTACTTACTAATTACGTCATATTAATAGAAAACTATTAGTCATTAATTATAATCTTATTGAAGTCTGATTATCCATCAGTACGAATAAGCTAAATGTCGAAGAAAATAAGTGGTTTATAAAAAATACCATTTTCGATTCTATTCATTTTTGTTTATTGCTAACAGAGACAAACTTGTGCAGCTAGGTGTTCATGAACTCAAGATGACGCACTATTTCTTAAAAAGAATAATTAATAACGCTGAATCACGTTCTTTTCCTCTTTGATAAGTGTTCGAAGATAAACCTACGAGACGACGCTGAGTTTTGTCCCGTTTTTTTCTTCGTCAAATTGAAGGTTGCTTTTATTGAATCACTCATATATAAGAACAAATGATAAGAACATGACTTAAACTCAGCTTTTTTTTCACGTGTCCTTGTGAGACGTAACTTTTCAAACAAAACAAAAAATGCTTTACATTCTCTTCCTGCATGAATCTTCACTGTGCTAGATTTGAAAATATTTGAGGCAACATACTCATGTGTGCCTTCCTACTTTTCAATCTTAAAATATAGTTGGTTCTTTTCTCTGACTAATTGATTGCTAACTCTTTTAATAACATTGTGATTCATAATAAATTCTCATATTCGTTTGTTATCTTGCCTGATAAAACGAAAGAGACCAGTTCCATTCCCGTATATCTGTCTGTTTCTCTTGCTCATCAAGCTGGCATAAATCAGGAAATATATTCGATTTAAAGAGAAGTGAGAAGGACACCATTTGTTGGTTTACACATGAATCATATCGCTACTTGCTTAGCCTTTTTTCTTCTTCTATTTCAAAAATAGTAGCACTGTCATTGACAAAACATCGCATTTATTTAGTCTTTATCATTTTAGATAAACTTATAAACGTTCCGAAATATATTTGGTGCGAGCGCATAAGCAAGACGAATACCTCTATGTGTCAAATACTTTTAAACAAAATCGATTAAACTGTGAAATAATTACAAAAACTAAAATGGCACCTAAACCTGTAAGTCAAAATTGAATGAATAAGAAGTGTAGAAGGATAGATCATGGTTAATTCTTGTTTTATTATTAAAAACAAAAAAAACTTCATGAAAAATACATGTTTCAACAATTGCTTATAGATAGAATCGATAAGGGAGACAATGATTATTTGACCGATATTATTTTTTTCTTCAATTTAAAAAACCATTATCTTGACTTTTTTTCTTATTCATAGTTCAGAGTATGTGTAACAACAGTAGAGTCAGAATACAACTTCATCATGGATCCGGCTGCTACTGGTAAACAGTTATTGGATCAAGTAAGAATTTATAATAATGAATTTACAAAAAAAAAGAAACGTGTATTGCTATTGAATATTAATTTTAAGGTCGCTCGAAGTATTTACCTTCGTGAAGTATGGTATTTTGGTCTTGAATATACGGATACAAAATCATTTAATCGTTGGCTTAAACATGAAAAACCAGTTCTTAGTCAAAATGTACAGAAAGATCAAGCACAAGTATTACAATTTCGGTTTCTTGTTCGATTCTATCCGGAAGATGTGTCAGAAGAACTTATCGAAGAGATAACGCAAGTATGGAAAACGTGATTTTTCGTGAGATTCACAGTCGGATTACTAAAGCATAAAAAGATTCAAGAAAATTTACTTTTACATCTAGTGAGGGACTTACCGAAGAGACAAATGCCTGTCGGTTACAATCTGGATTTTGTACTCATGGAGAAGAGGACACCAGGCATATTTGTTGTGTCTTTCTTTCTCTTGGTGTCTTGTTGCTATGAACGACGCTATGGGCCCATCTGAAAATTGAGTTTTGCTTCGGAACGAATCCAGGATTTTATATAAGTCGCGTCGCGATACACTTTACATCTTCCTACCCATCACTTTCGAAAATTACAATTAGTTTTTCGTCCACTAAAGTAATAAACCTTCATCTAGACTATTCGATATATCTATATAAGCAATTCTTAGTATCTATGAGATATTGAAAACTGTATTTGTGATTCATCATTGTAATTAATTAAATTATTTTCGCATAATAAGATATAGTACTTTGAATTCTAGAGACTTTTTTTCCGTCAAGTAAAAGGATTAATTCTTAATGATTCAATCTACTGTCCAGCCGAAACATGTGTTCTACTTGCTTCGTATGCAATGCAGGCTAAATTTGGAGATTATGATGAAGATAAATATCCTCCAAAATCATTAATTAACGAACGAATTTTACCTGAGCGCGTTGGTGATCAATTTCAATTATCAAATGCAGAATGGGTAAAACGTGTGGTGAATTGGTGGAAACAACATGAACGACTAACGAAGTGAGATTATAGTTTTTTTTTTAACCCTTTCCAGCCGGATGTAGCCTTTTGGCAACATTGAGTTAACATTTCGTGCAGGGCTGATCTGTACTCATCATATTTAATTCTTTAGCACATTGATAATTACGCCAATACATTTCTGAGTAAATCCATAAACGTACAAGATAAATATAACCTTTCACTGAATACAGGGAGGGCTCGGTTTGGGATCCCTCCAAAAAGGGTCGGAATAGAAATTCTGCGTTTTTCTCGTGTCTTAACTATCAATCGAAGAAACAATTAGCGATTAATTTTCTCCTATGGATGTATGATCTATTGAGTTACTCAGATGGATTAGGCAGTGAATTCGAAAATTTGACATGTTGGGATTTTGCTTGTAGGCCACACTCGACCGTTCGGTAACGTGTAGCTTTTTTTGTACCAACGACCACACTTTTAGCATCTCCCCGATAACGGAACTAAGAATTCGCCCGAAAATATTTGTTTTCTACCGGTCTTCTAGTAGCCGGCCGGAAAGGGTTAAACTCTATTATACACTAAGCCTTGATCTTCCTGGCGAGTTTTCAATCTGCTATTTTTAAGAATGATCTCGAAAATTTCTTGTATACTAGAAGAGTACATGATATTAGTCTTGTCATACAGCTATAGAAGATCTATCTAGACCTACATTGGAGAAAAGTTTTTATTACAGGAAATAATTGGATTGAATGTTTTAGAGAAGACGCAATGCTTGAATATCTGAAAGTTGCTCAAGATCTTGAGATGTTTGGTGTATCTTATTTTGAAATTCAAAATAAAACCGGTACTGTTCTTCTTCTTGGTGTCGACGCAATCGGCATTAATATCTACGATACACGAGACAAGTAAAATTTCTTAAGGTATCTTTCGTTAAATTACCATTTATTCATTAAGATTAATACCTAAAGTTGGCTTTCCATGGAGTGAAATACGAAATGTATCGTTCAAGGAAAAAAAATTCGTCATAAAACCAGCCGATATGCAATCTCCTGATTTTATTTTTATATCAACGAGAATTCGTGCTAATCGTCAAATTTTATCTCTTTGTATGGGTAATCATGAATTGTATGCGCGTCGCCGAAGACCGGATACAAAGGAAATAACACAACTGAAAGCTCAAGCAGCAGCAGAAAAATCAGCACGTAATCAAGAACGGTATGATTGGAAAAGATTTCAAAATAAATTCTATTTTGTTGCATTCCTAGAGCACGTGTTCGAGTCGACACTGAACGTCGCAAACAAGCGGAACAAGAACGTGAATCTTTACAGGAAAAAATTGATGGTCTGGAACGAAGTACGCAACTTATTAGACAAGGTTTGTAGAATAGAAAACGGATCTCAATGTCTAATGTATTTTAGAAAAACCATCAAGACGATCGTCCGAGTCTTCTACGACTGGATGTAAGATAGTTTTATGAAAAAGAAAATGATTTTGAATTCTATCGATTATTTGCTCCCTAATGCTCTGACCTTTTTAATATGAAGTTCATTATAGTTTTTTGTTTGATTTTAAGCCATTGAAGAACAAAACCAGCGAGCAAAAGAATCCGATGATAAACGTCGAAAAGCTGAAAACGCACAATTACGTTTACAACGAGAACGAAAAGAAGCTGATAGAGAATATCGAAGAACAGTGGAACGAACTCGTTATGAAGAAGCAGAAAGAGAAAAAGCTGTATGTTTAATTTATTTATCAAATTTTATCATGAAACAGGAATCTATGTAGAAGTTTCTTCTTGTGTCATAAGACAAAAAATACTGTTCTAAGTTGTAACTATGAGAGTTATTTCTTTATTCTCAACATTCGGTTTTTCGGTATCTGATAAAATCCCATCAAATTCTATAGGAATCTTTAGTGTTGAGTATTAAATGACGAATGAATTCTTAATCTTCACTCTACACGTTCATTAGTGGTAGACACTGAACCCACAAATGGGACTCATCCGTCTGATCTAAAGAAAACGTGAAAATCTTAAAATCAGATCAAAGCTTGAGATAGTTGAAATC
>OENM01000294.1:58783-90076 GCA_900239745.1 Rotaria magnacalcarata | reverse complement strand
CGTTTTTTCGACATTTTACTGTCGATATTTTTACTGTCGACCAAAGTTCAGAGATTCTTTTTATCATAATCATCGTTTGTATTCTATAAACAATAATTTTAATCAACTAAAGATATATATAGATAAATAGTTACCCTAAAAAAGCTTTGTATCAAAAGTTAAAACAATAATTTACTTCTAAAAAATTCAAAGAGCGTTGAAATATGATTCAAACTGGCAATGAATTTTACTGTGAACCAAACTGTTCTTCTACCATATATGAAAATAATATTCATTAGAAACAATTTTGTATTTCCTATTGCATTGTTTTGTATTTGACGAAAAAAGCTATAAGACAACTGTTCTCATCATTTGTATTCGTCGTCGTGTTCACCTTGTAGGTCAAATTATTGAAAGAGAACAATAATTTAAGAAAAAAAATATCTTATTCGTGCTATACACACAGACGACAGTATCGTATGAGTTAAACACTAGTTACTGTAATATTGCCTGTATTTATTGTCATTTTTCATCTTATAGAAATTCTGAAACAGGTAAAAATTTTTTTTCTCTTCATTTGATTTCGTTTTCAAAATAATTTCTTCAAGAAGAAATGAGTAACATTTCACTTCGTTTTATTTAACGATCCTCCAGTCTTTTTGACCATGTCCAATTATCGAAGATGGTACAATCGATCGTGGAACTCAACTCTTTACCGCCGATAGAGCACAATAAGTAACGAGACAAAAGCTTGAGAAAAAAGTCGAAATAGATTTGTGCGGGTTTTTTCAGAGATCCACATCCTGATACCTTAACGATTCCCATCAAGCTCTATCCGACTGAACTGAAAATTGTTTTAGAGAGACAGACTTAAGACTCCTGACTATAACTCTCATTGAAAAGTTTCTGTCTAATGATACTTAAAAATTATGTCCTGTCAAGAACACAAGTCTTCGGATATTTTCCCGACAAAAAATATTGGTATTACAGATCGAATCCGACGTCATCATATATATTTAAATAGATCGTAGCCATGACTTAAACACGCGATTTTCCTTTTGACCCATTTATAAATTTACATAGAAGAAAACAAAAACGTCATTTTTTTTAATAGGTAGATGCATCAAGCACTGAATCGTTGTGTCCAATATCCCAATAATGTTCTACACCATGACGACGAAAATGTTCTCGTGCAAAATTTTCTGTTGGACATGATTTAAATTTAATTTCACCAAATGCACGTTCTTTTACTGTACCCTAGAAAATAGAAAAGAATTTATAAAAGAAAATTTCACTAAACATCTATCTTCTCTTACCTGCCAAAGAAGTACACATTTATTTTGTTCTTTATCCTGCTCGTCATTTCCATCTACATTTAAAGGAAAATGATGTTTTAATTGACGAAAAAGAATGGGAAATAACCAATACATACCATCTTCCATATGACTTTGATTTTTGCCTGTTGAATTCCATTTTATTCGATTAAGCATGAGACGACGAAATTTCTTCTGCTGTTTTGGCCCTATAAAATGCATGCAACAGAAATAGGTTTTTTGATTTTTGACGAATCGATCACTGTACCTCCTTCAACAACAATGATGTTTATGTCTTTACAAAGAACAACGCAACCAGTCATATGTAGCTGTTTGCAATTAGTTTCAACTTTAAATCGTTTAGCTGCATCTTCTAAATGACGAACACGATAGACCGAAGCATGTACACCCGTTGTTGTATCTTCGGTTGTCCGTTTTGTTTTCTTTTCACGACGTTGTTCAGCAGATAATTTTCTTGCAGCATTGGCTGCTTCATGATTTCTAAAATACAATATTATATTTTGCTTTCAGTTAAAAAATAAATAGAACTAAACTCACTTGATACGTTGTGCCATTTGATTTCGAACATATTGTTCAATTTTTGTTGGGTCTTGAACCGCATCAGAACATAAGACACGCATCAAATTTGAAATTTTCACTAAAAACAAAACAGATGTGATTAGAGAATTGAATTGTTCGATTGCAAGTAGAGCAGGCAAAGATCCTCCGATAAAAACTCCATGAATCTCATCTAATCGTGTTTTACCCAAGGTGGAAAGTGCAGGTTTGGAACCCCCAGCGCTTCAGCACCTTTTCTATACTGAGATTTACTTCAGTCTTATGGAAATGGTTCGCGAAAACTACTTTCATTTTCAATCGTAGAGGCGAAATTTTCCTTGAACTATTTACACAATTCGAATGAGATTTATTTCACAAAAACAAAGCCAGCAGAAAAAGAAAAACGTTCTTCAACATTAACCGTATATCAAACTACGGAGTGTTATACTAAAACGTTTGACCTTCTTTTATTAGTGTGAGAATTAACACTGAACCCTGATTATTTTTAAGAAGCTTGTTTTTCATTTTATCACCATTGAACTTTTAAAACTTTCTCCTCTTCTCACGTACCGAAAATAAATTGTGCGAAATACGATACTCATGGGTCAAAAGATCCGCATTCAATTTTATTAGCTTGAGAATCATCATTGAATTCTGATTATTTTTCAAAAGTTTATTGTGTATTTTATGAAAAATCAATTTTTAACATCTGGGGTNGAGGCCCGGTAGGAATCGAAAGATCCTTTTTGTTCTGGTTTTAGTGCAAATAGTTATATTTCGATAATGTTAAATTTCCTGATCACAAATAATATCGTAGATTTTAAAATTCATTGGATACAAAGAAAGAGCTGAAGTCCGCTCAGCAAGCCTTAAAAAGCAGCTATTGATCCAAAGGTACATGAATATTCAATATATACTGTTTGAAAATCGACTCTATCGATGCAGAATGGTTTTTTTTTCTATCAAAATGTATAAGAGTAACTTAGTTATTCAATTTTGTTTCTATCGATAAATGCCAAATACCACTTCGGTCGGATTATAGAGTTACATATAATACTTATTTGGTCAGATTAAGCGTAGTTTTTCGATGCGTACCAGTAAATTTCTTTCATCAAATACGTAATTCAATGATTAAAATGTGTTTTAAGGTAGAGCTCGATGTAATGTGAAACATTTTTGCTCCAATACTACTCTTGGAACCGGATTTTTCTCATTTCTGACCGATATTTGATAGTTTCAAATGGGATAATCCTGATCTTGCTTGAAGCAAATATTGCATATGTAACCAGCACAAAGTGTAAGTCGATCTAATTGCTTGTACAATTTTTTTTTCAGTCAGATTTTTACCCCTGGTCAGTCTCATAGATAAACAAGAAAATTAACTTATCCAAAAGTCATGTGGGCCATGTGAAAAAAGCTCCGAACTTTGGAAACGATGTTTGAAATAAAACAGGCCAGCTAATAATCAATCAAATAACTGTTGTGAATAAATTAATATTCTTCATGTAACCCTGGAAGATCAGTGGTGAAAATCGGACTGAGAACAAAAGTTACAGAAACAATAATTGGAAACGTTTAGATCGACTTAGAATTTATACTTATTCAAAACATAATATTTATTTTTAGTCACAAGAGGATTACTCTGTTTGAAACTACCGAATATCGGTCAGAAATCCGGTTCGAAGAGTAGTATTGGAGCAAAAACGCTATACAAGACACCGATTTTAAGCTGAGAACAGTTTCATTAGAAAGATCAAATTGAATTACTTACCTGGCAATAAAATCTCACTGATAAATCCCAAAAATGATACCACAAGACTGAAAAAAACGCATTATTTATAACTATATGCACAATTGGGGCGGTATTTGGCATTTATCGATAGAAAAAAAATTGAACAACTAAGTTACTCTTATACATTTTGATAGAAAAAAAACCATTCTGCATCGATAGAGTCGATTTTCAAACAGTATATATTGAATATTCATGTACCTTTGGATCAATAGCTGCTTTTTAAGGCTTGCTGAGCGGACTTCAGCTCTTTCTTTGTATCCAATGAATTTTAAAATCTACGATATTATTTGTGATCAGGAAATTTAACATTATCGAAATATAACTATTTGCACTAAAACCAGAACAAAAAGGATCTTTCGATTCCTACCGGGCCTCNNNNCCAGATGTTAAAAATTGATTTTTCATAAAATACACAATAAACTTTTGAAAAATAATCAGAATTCAATGATGATTCTCAAGCTAATAAAATTAAGTGCAGGTTTTCAGTGAAGTCAGGTGTCAAATTTGGCACACCTGTTTTTATCGTGGAATACGTGTAGTCATCAAGATTGACGGAAAACAATGAATTTAACAGAGAATTATGTCATCCTGTTGTATACTACTCCTTTATTTGTCTGTTGCCTTTCGACAACCGCTAACACCTCTAGCATCTTTCAGCACCTGGTCAACACTTTCCCCCTTGGTGTTACCACTAGAATTATATCGATTTTTATTTCGCAATGATACTGCTGTTATAAGCATAACGCTCAGGAGTGAAATTAAGCTTGCACAAAATTTTCTAAATATTTTTTTTTCGTCTTTGTCAGACGCACAGGAATGCACTTCAATTCTCACACTAAATTATTTCTCTACAAAACAGCCAATAGAGGAAATGGACAGCTATCTTGTCAAGAAATCAATTGCCTACCTTTTGGTTCCGGTGGTGGCATTAATCCAAGACGAATTTTTTCTTGTTGTTCTTTGAGTACTTCAGCACGATTTTGACGTCGTAATTTACGTTGTTCATGTTTGGTTAAATGTATCGGTAACAAAACCGGTTTATTTGCTTCAACTACAGAAGAAAAAATGAATTCGAAGTTTTTAGATATAGTTTTTTGTCACTTACACGGTGGCTTCAGTTGAATTGGGTGTTCAATGAGTCGTGTAATACCAGTAAGCATAGGTAGAATATTAGCATCTGGAGTTATTGTTGAATAGCTAATTGGAAACAACAAATCCAGTAGAGTAAAGGAAAATATATAAAATAATAATACTAACTTATTCTGTTGAATTATTACATAATCCCACCATTCAACATCAGGAACATGAAGTTCAGACTATAAAAGAAAAAATTTGTTTTATCAATTCATAAAATAATGTAAATTTACTGACGAAAAATTTTTTTGGTTGAATTATTGTAACTTGATTTTCTACTGCAATACCAGTTCGTTTGGCTATTTGTGATATTTCTTGTTGTAATCTTTCTAATTTAGCTTTTGCTCGTTGTCGATTTGCAATTTCTTCATATTTGCCTTTTTTATTGAATACTAGCGGACGACTATTACGAGAAGCTGCATGAGTTCTAAAGAAAGAATCAAACAAGAAGTTAACTTATCAAAAAATAGAATTCTTTTATTTACCCAATACGAGCATCAAAATGTACTGCTGATGCATCGAGTCCCGGATGTTCAATAACAGTTTCTTTAGCTAGTTTGGATTTCGGAGTTTCTTGCTTAATAACCTCTTTTTTTTGTACTCGAAGATTAGCCTTCAATGTTGGAACACGACTTGGCAATTGTAAAACTTCACCTGTCATAGAATCAATGGTACGACCTTCTCTGTCAATCGTAACATGTACTGGTCGATCTCGATCTTCGATCTGCGATGGAATAAGGTTTCCTAAAGAAAATAAAATGAATAATTTTAATTGAAATAAAATAGATAGACGTACCCAATTGATTTGCTATTCGTCCTCTGAGTTCAGCTAAGCGTTGTTGAGTAGCTGTTGTTGATGCCTTAAAATTTACGGAATTAATACCAAGCAAAAAACAATATACGAAAGAATACTTACAGTAAAATTTATTTCTTGTTGCCGATTTTTTATTTGTTTTTGAGCAGCAATCATCATATCGCGAACCTAAAATATAATTTCAAATGATTGTCTATGAAAAATGATTGTCTATGAAAAATGATTGTCTATGAAAAATGAATGTAATAGTGATTGACGTACCGCATCAGGACCGACGGGTTCCTGTTTTGGTGTTAGTAAT
Organism: Rotaria magnacalcarata; assembly: GCA_900239745.1. Lineage (NCBI taxonomy): Eukaryota > Metazoa > Rotifera > Eurotatoria > Philodinida > Philodinidae > Rotaria > Rotaria magnacalcarata. Next base: position 84,185 of record OENM01000294.1, on the reverse strand, counting down.
TTTTTCGACATAACTGTATGAGTATATGTGTGAAAGTTTCAGCAAAAATTTACGAAATGCAATATTATGATATATGCGGAGTATCTCGTTACTCAATTGATTGTCATGAGTAGCCAATCACAAGAGGCTAAAAAGAAAGAAGTGACATCTAATGGATTAATTCTATCGATAGAGTAGCACATCCAGGGCCAGAAATATGTCTAACGCTAGCCCTAGTCAACTCTCCCTCGAAGAATCTCCAGGGAGTCCCTAGGGATTTCGTTCTTTTGCGGGGACTCCCCGGGGAGTTGTCTGGGGAAAATGGATGAAATATCGAATTACTGATAAATTCTTAATTTTTTTAAATTTTAAAAAATTAAAAAGTTTTTTTTTATTCCAAAAAATTTGATCAATTCTCCCCAGAGAAATCCCCAGGGAGTCGTCGTCGTCGGCGGAGAGTGGATGAGGGAATAGAAATGGAGTTTTTTCAATCCGTTTCCAAGGCGTAGTGCTTTTATTCTAGATCAATATTGTCATTGTAGAAATACCACTGGCTAAATGTGAAAGTCGCTAAGTAGATTTCTCTTTGAAAAAAAGACTTAACCAGCTACAAATAGAATCGAATTTGTCAAGTAGCAAAGAGGATGCTTGAAAAAGTTTCAATCTCTTCAAGCCATTATAGTTAACAATTAAAGCAATAATTGAATTATTTGCTTGAATATTCTGATTAATCCTGTGAAAACAACCGGAACTTTCGATTCGAATAGAAAACCTATGCATAAATATCAGTTGTGCGATAAATTCTATTGCACAACTTATTATTCGTTTTTATTTAGTTGTAATTCATTGATGAAAGAACTTCATCGTTAAAAGATAACAATTGGCAATACATGACGCCCCTATCTCATGTGTTTTTTCGTCTGGTATGAAGAGAACAGTAGTACTAAAATACTATCTACGATCATTTTACAATTTGTGTGATTGAAATAAAATAAAAAAAGAACTCAAGTCATGAGGCAAATAAATCGTGTAGAACCAATGAATACCAATGCTGACCAATTAACACATTCGATAATAACAACTACTACACAAATGAAAATTATGCGACGAATAGAAGTAACGCCAACAGTAAGTAATTCATTAAGAATTACTTTTGAAACGATAACAACTAATTTTGACTGTTGTTTGTATAGGCCGAAACAATCTCTCGATTTCAGTCTACTCATAATCAATCGTTTACTGGTTATCCGAGACTATGGACAAATCAGAGTAGTATTCCAATAGCTATTAATTCTAAGTAGAGAGAATCAATTTTCTAAAACTTTTTCAAAAATATTTGCGTTTTAGTAGACGTTCACTGAAAATCCTATGGTTTACTGCTTGTTTATTTATCAGTGTTGGATTAATTGCTGTGTCAGTGGCCATTATTGGTCTAATAATTGCTTTTAGACAAGATATCGATAATGTTAATGCCAATTATATTGAAAGTACGTGAATCCCTTACCATCATAGTATCAATCTTATTTTTCTTGTTAACAAGGATACGATCTAGGCGATTTATATTACGGTGTAAATATATTGGGCCCAATGAATTTTCCTTCTAATACTCATCTATCAGATGCTAATAAAATATTGATTCAGAACTATGTTTGTAAAATAATTGAATCGTATTTTTCTAATTTAATGCACAATATTTTAGCTTTCCAATCAATTACGAAACCATGTAGGATTTCGTATTCTATCTATTGACAAAATTTTTGTTCAAGTTCAATCAATTACAAATGAACAAAAACAACGGTATAAGTTTTTTAATTATCAATAATCAATTTCTTTAGTTATTCTTCAAAATAGGTCATGCTCAATGTTTTTAATTTTTCAAAATATGCAAATTTATTTCAATGGATGCTCTAATTGTGCCAACGAACGTAATTCTATCTTACGTCGTTCATTTTTTAATCTAACCGCATTCCGACAGCCATTTCATTTATTATTCAATGATCATCCTACCTTCATAGACATCTGTTCAACACCAAACACAGTTCGTTTTAGTAATGAACATTTTTTTTGATTCGTTTTTCTGAGCCATCCTAAGTAATAGAAATGTGCAGGGTAGGGTAGGGTCAGGATAAGCACTGGGAGGGTAGAGCAGGGGCAGGGTAAGCACTAGAAGGGTAGAACAGGGTCAAGGTATGCATTTGGTGGAGTGCAGTACAATATGATGCAAGTAAAAATCCAATAAATTAAAGTTGAGTCAGAAAAAGAAAGAAATCATGAATTTATCCAATCATAAATACTGCTAAATCAAAGAAAAAGTCAAAGAAAATGAGAAAGGATGATTATTCACAAGAAGATATTATCCTAGAATTTGCACTAGCAATCCAAGATTATTCAAGTGAACATGATGAAGATGAAATTGAACGTTATGCTAAAGCAAAATTAGTTATTACCCAGGTCGACTGATCCGATATCGGATCCGATAGGAACCTGGAAATATCCTACAATCCGATACAGTTCTATTGGATTCCGGGTCGAGGAATCGATGTCGGATTCTCAGCATCGGAATCCTATAAACTTCCGATGACATTCAACGGTTTTTCGTTGGAATTCATAGGAATCCGACACTGAGGGTCCGACATCGATTCCTCGACCCGGAATCCAACGATAATTCTGTAAGATCTGATAGGATCCGATAAAATTGTATTGGGTTCCAGTCGGATCGGATGGGTTCCAATGGGTGCCTACTGTCGGATTGCTCGACCTGGGTAGTAGCGAAGAATCTGCATTACAATGGCGGAAGAAGTGGAGCATAAATTATCCGACGCTAGATGTTTTAGCAGGATCATTACTAGGTATACCAGCTAGTTCATGCACAAGCCAAAGAATATTCAGTGCCACTGGAAGAATCCTCGGAGAGCGACGCCAAAACTTAGGTGACGATATTGTGGACGATATCTTGTTTATAAGAAATTTTTAAAAGATTTTATTGTAATCTTTTGTAGATTATTTGTAATGAGATAAGTGAATAATTTATGGTATTTTAGTATTTATTTCTTCAGTTCTAAAGATTTTGCAGGGTAAAGGTAAGGAACATAAAAGTTTTACAGGGTAGGGTAGGGTCAGGGTAGAGTAGGATAAGGATAAACGAAAATTCCTTTATCAGGATACAGGGTAAGAGAAAATCTTACCCTGCACATCTCTACTAAGTAATTCATATGTTAAGTAGACCGTTAGTTTCAACAATTATTGGACGAGTCTCACGTAGACAAGAATCTATTTTACATTCTGCAGACATTACATTTAGAATTTATTACAGAACCGTGGTGACTCGACCTAAGAATGATTAAAAACATTTTTTTCAGACAAAATACTCATCTCACGAGAAGTCTCAGGAATTGTATGCGAGAATGAATTTAATCAAAAAGTCACATCGACAGTGAAATAGCACAGTCTAACCTTATAAAATCTTATATGAAGCCAAACGGATTGGTTATTAAACAACAAAAATTGTTATTTTGGTTAAATTAATTTGTCACACATATCGAATGAAAACTTAATCAGCAGATAGAAACTATACAGCAAGCTTAAAATATAATTAAGTTTTGTATATTTAAAATAGTACTGCCAATACATAATCATAATCCGAAGTTAATGTATTCAACAATTAAAAGTAGTTCATCTTCATTAAAGACCAAAAAAACAATTTCTACAGCGAAAATTAGTCCTACCAGTTCAACACCTCAATTTCACAAATTAATTGAAACAACGAATTCCGTCAGCTATTTCAAAAGCTCGATAATTTCAACAATAGATTATTTATCAACCATCACACAATTTGATACATCTCAAATGCAAGAGACATCGACAGTGTTTTTAAATGAAGTCCAAACACCTAATTACATCGAAGAAACCACTGAATTACCAGCGTACATTTCGACTTCCATAAAACAAGAAACAATTAATGATCACCAACTACTACTATCAACAGAGTCGAGTATTACAACTGAAATTTATTTTCCAAAGACACTCCCGAGTATGTTTCAATTTTTGCCATTCAGACCATCTACGAATACGTCCACTCGATTTACCAGACGCCATTATAATAATTCATTTATTATAATAAAAACAAATGCAACTCAACAAACACCTCTAACACAGCAGCGCAATCGATTTCGTCAAAAACATATAAAATATCTAAAGTAAAACACAAAACGAACAATGCGATATTTTTCTATCATATCGATAACATTTATCCATGAAATAAAATACTATCGGGACACTTTAAAGAGATTAACTCTTGACGTCTTTTGCTTATAAGAAGACAGTGATCCGTTACGATGTTTCATTCGTACCGTTGCTTGTTTCAAAATCCTAACTTTCAACGACTCGCAATTAAAGCACAATCTGCCCAGAAGTCATTTAACTTTCTCTCAATTATGTAAATATTTTATTTTTCCTCACAATACAAAAATATTTTTTCGTGCGTTATACAAGAGACAAAAAAGTTTCTCTCTCAAAAAAAACAATCTAAGCCAACCGTTAACAATAGAAATCGATTTATTTCAATATCAATGTACACTAATTATCTCGCTTTGTGTTCATCAAATTAATGAATACATACGTATGTATTTGTTAGAATAGTGTGAATATGGAATAGGCAACTAAGTAAAAAATAGACAAATTTAATTGTGCTCGGGGGCCCAACCATGACAAGTGATATGAGACATTAGAAGAAGAAAAAAGAAAGCATTTTGTGTTTAATTTCGCAGGAAATGAAGTGTTCAATTATCGACACGCGTATTGGCAAGTAATAAGAACGGTTTTTCTTCTCATTCTTGATCAATCAATTTGTTCTAACACGATATACACACGCCAGGAGTGACAGCAAAGTCGACAAATAGAAAATGATGTAAGTCAATCTTTTTTTTCTTTCTCTTGCTTCCGTTTTCTTTTTCAATTGATGTAATTCAAATTTAACTAGCCCGCAAGCTTTCTTTTGATCGTCATTATGTTTCATTTCAACAAGCTTTTAATACATCAATTGTAATTATAGAAACAATTCAGTATTTTTTGTATAAGTTCTCGATGACGAGAAATTTGTTTACAAAACAATAAACTTTTGCATTAATGTTAAATTGATTGTTAATGAACAAGAAAAAAAAACGCAAGTGTTAAATTGAGTATGAAAATAGATAAAATGTTGAAGAACAAAAAATTGAACTACTCTTTCAATTATAAGAAAAAGAACTTATGAGCTTAATTTTATGTTGTGTTTATAAGTTGCTTAATTTCCTATTGAAAGATCGGAAAAAGAAATTTTTTTTATTTTATTTCGATTTCGATTATCCTTTACAAAAGATACTAATGAACAGGAACTATCGCGTTAAAATGTATTATAATCAATTTTGAGATCGCTCGGATGAATAAAAAAAAAAAACATCATATCATTCATTCCAACAATTTCTTTAATAAATACAAGAGAGAAATTATCATCAGTTCACAAGTATTTCGTTGAAATCTTGTTAATTAATTAATTAATATCTTTATTATCCATAATCGAATTAAGCGCTTTGATTAATTTAAAAGTAAAATAACTTTTAACATAAGATTCATGCGATTATTTTTCTCTCTCTCTTCGCTATATTTTGAATGATAGAATGAACAGCAGTAGAACGTTGACTTTCTTTTTAATTCATATATTATTCAATACTACCATCATTTTAGACAAATTAGAATGTTGTCAGCCAGACAGCGAAACAAATACGTATGGGTGCTTGAAGCAACGAAGAAAAAAAGAAACCTCCAAGTAAGGTTTCTTCTATTTTTTCTCTTCGCTTACTTTTTTCATGTACAATATGCACGCGTGAAATGATTATATTGGTTTGTTGATTACAACCTACGGTCCGTCCTACTATTTACATTCGCCAATGGAATAGCTCGACGCACTCAATTTTTTTCTCTCTGTCTCTCGATAGAAGAAAAAAGGAAACACAAAGAGAGAGAGAGAGAGAGAGACACACAGGGAGAGAAAGCGAACATAATTATCATCGCTACTACTTCTACTGACGAACATATAACGTTTTCTTTTCTCGGTGTGCACTCGCGATCAAATCATCCACTATATTTTATAATTGAATAAACGAGTATTAAAAAAAAACACTGAATATTTATTATACAATGCGAGGTTTTACAATTGCATGTATACTTGAAAATAATTCTTCAGCATCGTTAACAACGAATAGTTTAAAACGAAAAATATCTGATCTTAATGAAGATAATGAACATCAATTACATAAACGACAAACAATTGAAGGTAAAGAAAGCTAATTATTGAGAATATATAAAGTATATATAATATGAGTAGTCAATATCCTATTCATTTAAACTATATTTAATTATCTTCATTTTTATTCATGTTCTTGTCATTTAAATGGATCACTTGAAATTTTCTTCTATATTTTCTCTACACACACACACACACACACATACATAACCACTCCACACATACATAAGTAGCATGGGACTTAATCGATACAATTGAATTGGAAATCTATTCTTATTGTTCAGAGAAAAGAAAAGAGAGAATGTGTTGTTAATTTGTTCGTCAATTGCCTCATTAACAATGGAAAGACGAAGGGAAAGAGATGAAATCACAAACTAAAAAAGAAATCAATCCAATACGTGTTATATCTATCAGGACATTTTTATTTAGCACCGGAAATTTTATCACCATCATCTGTTGTACCACTTCCATCATCAACAAATAACAATGAAAATTTTAATAATAAATTATCAAGTAACGATGAAGAACGTGATTCATCAGGTGAACAACATAGTTTAGATGATCGACCGAGGAAAGTACGACGTAGTCGAACAACATTTTCAACGTATCAATTACATCAATTAGAACGTTCGTTTGAAAAAACACAATATCCTGATGTATTTACACGTGAAGAACTTGCTATGAGACTGGATTTAAGTGAAGCTCGCGTACAAGTTTGGTAAGTTAGATAGAAACAAAAGAAATACTATATTAAATGAACTCTGCCTTACTTGCATTCAATTATTGTATGCTTCTTCTTTGTCTGCTATGGATAATAAGCGATTAAATCTTGTTGAATAGATAATAGATGAAATATGAGCATAGAAAATTTTATCTGAAATAAACATAAATAATTCAATTTTGAATGTGTTGTTGAATCAAATGAATAATAAAAGTAGTTTTAATCAATATTTATTGACAGACAATTCATCGAGGGTTTTGTCTTTTTTTTAAAGGTTTCAAAATCGTCGTGCAAAATGGCGTAAACGTGAAAAAGCACTCGGCCGCGATAGTCCAAGTTTTATAGCCCCACATGATATTGAATCATTTCGTCATCAAATGTCAACATATTTATCCAATGCATTAACAGCAAATGTGGGTGCAAACAATTCTAATGTTGATCGCCCTTCACAAATTGTACCACCACCGGCGGCACATTATCTTCCATTTCTAATGGGTCGCATGGATGAAAATCTTCTAGCACGATTACCTTCAAATCAACATCCACATTTTAATTTACTCTACCACAACAATCAAGCCGTATCTTCATCAAATCTAAATATTTCGTCTGTCTCTCCATCATCCGATTCTTCATCATCCGAATCCTATTTAACAAATCAATTCGATAGATTTAATCATCATCGGCGTGTTGAATTGGAAATGCAAGATACCACCGCGTAAAAATTTTCTCTCCTTTTTGCTTCTTTTACAGTGTTTGTACAGTTTGTTTTATTTGTTTGTGTGTGTGCGTCTTATTTTTAAATATGACAAATGAATTTGTCTATTGTATGAATACAAAAAAAAAAAGAATCATTCTTTTATGAACGAAAACTTATAATTCAGTAACATAAATCGGATTGTTTTACGATTGGTTGAATCTTCTGAGCATGAGCATATAGGCATGAACAATTTCTCCCTCGTGACAAATAAATCGATTGGTCCGTTTACTTTTTCTAAAGCATAGCTAAAGATTTATTAAATTGATTAGAATATTTCGTGACTACTCGTTTTTTGTCGATGATGATAACAAGGAAAATTAGACGATAGATCAACGGAAATGCAAGAGAAAAAAAACTTAAACTAGTAATTTGACGAGAAATCACGGAAATGCATCATCAAAAGAACGACGAATCTGTTTATGCATTGCTAAAATAGGTTCTTTTTCTTTTTTTTTTGGTAGCTATGTACTTTAAAGGAAAGAATCGTTTGCATGTTCGATAACACACACATAAAGAAAGAAAGAATGAGTCTCGATCTAATCAAATAATCCTGGCTAATCTGTTGCTGTGAAAAGACCTAATCGTTTTTCTGCTTCATTTACATCTTATTGATAGAATAAGAAGAAGGAAAGAAAAATGTAACTATATGTTTGTCCGCCAAGGATTTTTATCCTCGTCAATCCCACCTGTCGTGCTTGTGAATGAATAGGGCTACTTCAGTTAATTGTGGACGATTCGAATGTATTTATGTATATATATATATATGCGTATGTTCTCATTCTTATATACAAGTGGCTCGATGGACTGAAGAGAGTGTAGCACGCATAATTGTTCTTTAGTTACATATTCTTATTTCTATGTTCGCATACACTTAGATTGATAATACTCATAATTAGATTCGAAGTTGTTATAAATATTTGTTGAGTTTCTCTTTCATTCCTTAACAACTCTACTTTAACAAATAATAGAAAAAGAAAAAGAAAGGAAGCATGATGATAGCGTCGGTAACATGCGAAGACTATTAGAAGCAAATAATTATAGTATAGATGTGCCTTCATCTATATCTTTAATAACATGCTTGTTTGTTAATAATTCATAAGAAACAACAGTAATGTGGACATTCAAGACGACGACAGTATTGTCGAATGAAGAAGTAATTTGAAGCTTGATTACATTTGATGATGGCAACGACAGTCATAGTAGCAAGTGTCTGATGCCGATGAATTGCTCGTATCCGTTTTGCCTTTTATTCTTTAATCATTTCCATCTGCATCTCTGATTTTTATTATTATTACTATCATCATAGTAGAAGAAAGAGAATGAGTCTCATCCTCAATCGTCTATTTATTGAATTGTTGATTTCAATTGCAATATCCTGTTGTATGCGCACATATCACACGATAGTCATTTGCACACTCTCGAAATCTCTAATTTTCTTTCATTTCCTTTTTTGACTGTTCATTTTGCTTATCGAGGTGAACATCCTCATTTATGTAGCTATATTCTAATCGAACTACATATTCAATGCTTAATTTTTCTTTTGTTCTCTCTAGGCTAGATGAAAATTAGGAATTTATATATATGAGTGAATTGCAACTTTTTGGAACGATTGAATTTTAGCTTTATTATTTGAATAACGTTTTTTCTCTTCAGCCGATTTGAACAATTGTTTTACAGGATAGTAGTCCCTAAGTGTCCCACTTCCACACAAAATTTCAGCCCTCTATCTCATACTATAGGTGACTTATAAAAGATACATTGCAAAAAAAAACGTCTTTTTTTGATGGCATGTATCAGAAAAGAAAATAATTTTAGCACAACAAATTAAGAAGGAATACACACGAATATCAAAGTTTGTTCATCGTTCTATTAAAATATGTTATTGGTTTAAGTTTTATTCATTCTCCATTTACTTGTCTAACGTTCATATAGTTTGACAGACACTTACATGCTTCCCGATTACTTTTGGAAGTGAGGCGGGCTAAATTTTGGCAGATAGTATTCGACAAAAAGCACATCCTTGTTTCATAATATCATCATCGAACGTAATAAGTTCATTTTTATTAAAAACAAGTGAAAGCAAGATACACAAAGAAAAGTAACATTGCCTTTTCGAATTTTGTCATCTTTCTGCTTCACTTGATCAGATTCAAAATATAATACTACTCCTAATCTAGAGTCACTTTATTAATCGGCGGGGAGCTCTAGCGAATTTTCGAATTTTTGGCGACTCCCTGTCGGGAAACTTCGGGGAGTTGAGAAAAATGTAACAAATTTTTTAGGAAAACTTCTATCGAGACTATCAAAAATCTATGTAAAAACCACTGTGTCTTAAAAGATTTCTGGCGGATTTCTGAATATTAATTGGAAAATCCGCTTAGAATTCCCGAGAGTCCCTCAAAAGTCCCAGGGAGCAAGCAAGGAGTGCTGGTGATGTCTACGAGGACTGCCCAATAAATTTTCAGAAATCCTCCAGCAATTTTTTATGATACTTTGGCGGTTTTTACATAGGTTTTCGAGTCCTGATAGAGGTTTTCCTAAAAACTTTTCATATGCTTTTCAACTTCCCGGAATTTCCCAACAGGGAGTCCCCAAAAATTCGAATATTGACTGGAACTCCCCAGAATTCACAAAGTGATTTTGGATTAGGAATACGTTTTGTGCTTTTGCACATCCTAGATCTTTTATGAAATCTCGAACAATAAAGTTAATTACACCACTCGTTAGCTGTATGTCAAGATTAGACAGTTTTAATAGGATTTCGACGGTATTGCCACGTAATCGATTTCTCAACCAGGACTTTATCCGTCGCAATGTACTAGACATTCGTTAGGGTTCAGTTCAACCAAAATAAAAAGTAGAATGACTAGAGTTTCTGGCAGAAATAAAATGTAGGATGAATATCATTTCTGATAAAAATAAAAGGTAGAATGACTAGCATTTCTGGCTAAAACAACACATGGAATGACTAGACTTTCTGGCAGAAGTAAAAAAGAAACGTCTTAATTGATGGTATACAGAAGTACTGTGCTCAAGACTGTTCGATTGACCCAAATCATAGCAAAAAATTTCCCAGAACCAACTTTTTACTTGTTAAATTTTGCGGGAGGCTGGTCCCCCCTAATCGGAGTCCCTGGACACTTATATATTTTTGTTTAGAGCGACACAAATACTACTATAGCTTCTGCTGTGGTAGAGCTTGCGGCTTTCAGACTATATGAAAACAAAGAGGACTTTTCAAGTAACAAACTAGGGAGACAAGGTTTCTTTTTATCAATGGTATTTCTCATCAAAAATAGCAGAACTTTTGGAAAAAAGATCGTTATATTCACTTTGTAGAGCGACAATTTTAAGAAAAGTATGTAGAATGACAATTTTTCGTGACTATTTTCAGTATGACTCATTCAAAAATATTTTTTTGACGTAGTTACGTGAGAAGCGATTATAGAGTATCATTTGGGACAAAATGATGACCGTAAAAGCGAAAAGGTTCAAGATGTTGACGATTTTTACGAAAAAAATTATTCAGCATAAACATAAAAAGACGCACTATTCTCTAGCGTCCATTTTTATTGAAAAATTCGTACCTAGTACGAATAAGGACGTGATCTCAGATAGAATCGTCAACATGGTTCTCCAGAAAAATGAAAAATTTTTTTTTTCGAAATTGTCGTACTCCCCTCCAGGGTTTCAGGTGGATAAAAAAATTTCATTTTTCGTGACAACTACATCGACCATCCATTTATGATCATGTACTGATTTCTGCTAAATATAAATTTTGAACTTTCAAAGTGTGGTTGTTTTGGCATGGAGTCACCCACAAGTAGAAAAAATCATACATCTATAGAAGGGCTATATCTCCGTTAATAATCGATCAAGTGTTGGTAAATTTTTTTGTGTACTACTGGCATAGATTGTAATAAAATGCACTACTAAAAAATTGTATAGGTTCACTTTCATCTGTTCGCGTGAATCGCACCAAAATGTTGCAATTCACTCATATATAAATCTTTCTTTATTATTATATACACGATTAAGTTATAGAAAATAACGAGCAAAAGCCAATGAAATATTGACAATAAGAAGCGTCGTACAAAATATTAAACTATATACAAGATTCTTATGACGTCGTCGATATAAACTTGGCGAGAGATGTTCAATGAAAGCTAATAAAATGTATTGCCCGTCAAGTGCATAACATGGAACCGCATTAAAAAATGCAAGTGCAAATGAAAATGCGGCAACATACCTTGAAAAAAAAATTAGATTAGTTAAATGAAAACTAATTTAGTGAAATTAAAAAGAGAGTAACTTACTGAAAAAATAATGGAATGTCAGTAATGAATATTGTGGAAATAAAGCTATATTTAGCTTTATAAGATTGAATACTAACTAAAATAGAAATAAATTAAAGAAAATTCTATTCTGTGCGTTCTTTTTAACTTAAAAAGAGAAAACACCGATATTGGAAACTCCATTGTTTAGCTTTGAAGCGAAATACTATACGGTTTACCATTCCCTTTTTTTTGTATCATGAAAACTAATTGATTTGGATCCCAATTTTACACAATTATTATCATTCTAATTCAATATTAGAGAAAGAAGTTTTATAAATAAAAAGAACTTTTATGAATTCTTTTCATTAATGAGTTTTTTCAAACCCGGCAGAAGCCATTTTAATAGACTATTTTTTTCTCTTTATACTTGTTCGATAGATTTCATCAATTGAACCAACGAAAAGAATGGCCGGTCCTTGACTATGGACAATGCGTATTAAACGTGTAATGTTGTCCGATGAAAATGGATAAACGCATGCAACATCACTTCCTTGACGTTGACAATCACTTTGAAGTAAACAACGCGGGTGGTTGGTTACGCTACGAGCTTCCATACATGCACCATTCTATAAAATTTTAATTAGAAAAGGAAAAAAAACTTCGATCATTAGTTTTATTACCTGAGAATCATTTTGTTTGGAATGATAGAGAAAACAATAATTTTTTTGAGATAAATTTTGGCAACAATCATAATTACTTGTTTGATTGAATTCTAAATTATGATAGAAATGATTTGAATATAATAAAAAGCAGAATTGAAAAAAATATGGCTATAAGAGGACATAGATTTTTTTTTTTACGAAATCTGAAGAGAGCTGAGAATTTACGATTATGTTTTCTGTATAAATACTGATGATTAGTGGACTCTAAACGCCATTGACCTCACTTTTGGTTATCGATGTTTTAATGGCATTTTACTCGACGCCGGATGTGTGGTGACATCGAAAGTTCTCTCAATAATCCATTTACTAGTAGCAAAATTAGAGATCTTCAGAAACTAATAACTACTATTTTGAGTGGGAACACAAAGAACAACTTAACGATGATTCTTCGTATGAAAATAGGATGTGTCAGAATCGTTCTATAGATCCCTAAAGCAAAAATTGATATTTACAGTTAAAGTATCATCTTTGACAAGTTATTAAAACAATCGTTTGTCTTAGATCACCGATCGGATAGAATACTAAATCAATAGTGATCAATATTGACACTCAGGGTTTATCATTATGAATGAAAAACTTTCAGAAAATCAGCACACGAACTCTCTATGCCAAAATAACTATATATCCCGACATGCAACAGCTAATGATTAGCTTTAAGGAAGATCGTAGACTTAAGAATCTGCTATAACTCAGGCATATTCTTAGTTTTGGAAGTAGTACAAGAAAAATTCGATCGATTTAATTTCACAAACTACATAATGATATTACCAGTATAGCTTGAAAGAAGTTGAATTTCAGCTTGTGTTAAACAATAGCCCGTACTGTCTAATACATGTCTATCACTAATTAAGCGTAAACATCGGTACCAATCATTCGATGTACTCACAATACATCCATCAATATCTTGAATTGTTGAATGTTTAGGAAGAAGACTATAAATAGGTGAATCCTAAAGTAAAAATAATAAACTAACGTTAGTTATTTCAAATTGCAAAATTACTTTTGATATACGCGCAACACTTGCTGTTTCAATGTAAAAATGACGCAGGATAAATGGTTGAATAAGAAGAAATACCACAGCAACAACAACCAGTACCATATTATGAAAAACACCAGCGCAATAAATTCTTGTAGATAAAATATTGAACAGTTACTTTGTTTACAAAACAAATCTTAAGTTACCTTAATTGTCTATAAGCTGTAATCATTTGTATTTGTTCTTCGTTTAAATCAACATAAGCTCCTGGATAGAGTATAAATAGAAAATAACCACAACCATTAACACGAACTTGTTCCCTATTAGAAACAACAATAAAAAATATTTTAATACATACTAGAGGGAAAAAGCACCCTTACACTGATGCTGCTATAGCATGTCCTAATTCATGAAAAAGTGTGCATACAAGTAAAGCAAGAAAAAAATGCCCTAATTCTTCTAATGGTACATTCACACCAGGAATCTAAAAGCAACCAAAATTGATGTAATTTTCCTTGAAAATCAATATAAGATATTCTACAAACTATAGGTTGTATCCATAATTTATCACGATCTTTTTCTACTGGAACATTTTTATCAGTTAAATTTTGTCTCGTGAATAAAATTGGTTGTTGTCGGTCATAGATATATTTTAAAGGTAGAAAAACTAAGATACTACAAGAAAAAACGGCTGTGATAAATGCTACAAATATTCCTATGGTAAACCAAATTTTCCATAGATGCGGTTTTTTTCTACCAATTTGATAGAAAAGACGATTGAATGACGTTGAATAAAAGCCAATATTACAAATGGATATATGACAGCCCAATGAACGGAGTATACGAATATAGGAACGTTTTGTATTGGGAAAGCGCTATAGAGTTAGAGGAAAAACAGTGTTTGGAAAATTAAACAATATAAACTAACTAGTAAAGCATAATTAATGACATAGACAGTAAACCAAAAAATAACAAGTTGTAGAACCAGACGAATAAACATGTTGGACGTCGGACTCAATTGTAATCTTGGATGATCGCTAGACTAGAATAGAAATTTTATGAGACAAGAATAAAAATAGACTTCTTCGTGGTCGTAAAGACTGAAATGAAATTATTTTTTGCTAAGTCGAACATGCTGTTTAGCATGCAATTGAAGAGAAAACTAGTAGTGACTTACACTAGACATTAAAATTGAAGTGTATCTTTAGGAAAAGATCTGAATTCTGCACACTTTGTATTAGTTTTAGAAGTTGAACTTTCGTTCTCATTGACGAGCTAACCATTGTGCAAATTAATGTATCGTGGTGCGTCTCCTCAGAGATATCGAACAACGAAGACCACAGACTAATCTGTTAAATTTGATTTATGAATCAACTATTGAGATTATTATAAGGTCAATACCCAATTGGCATTCTGAAAGACACTCATGGATATCGATGAAACCAATCTATACACATAGACTCGATGTGTCATTTTAATTGACTATGAGCAATTGTGTTTTTAAGAAAATAAAATTATCACCAAACGGTTTTTATACGCTGAAAGATTTTCGCTATTCAGTAGATAAACAAAAAATAACGGAATTCCCATGTAAAATTTTTTATTGATTTAACGAAGCATCCTTACGTGAAAAATCATTAAAAATTTAACGACTTAATGATTAAATATGTTACCTTTTTGACCGTAAACACGCGTTAAATTTCTAAAACTAACACGTGAAAATGCGTTAAATTTTTTTAATGCGTTTTGTGTCGTTAAAAGTTAGGTTTTCTAACGCGTGCTCACGCGATCATTTTTGAAAAACGTGTTAATTCGTTAGCGCATGTATATGCGTTAGTGTTGAAAGTTCTTCTTGGCTGTTATCAACCATTTATAGATGATCAATACTTGTAAGTGACTAATATTCCTAAGGTTTCATTTTTTTATCTGAAAAATTTAGAAAATTAGCTGCAGTTCAATATCGCACGCTGTCAGTTAGACAAAAAAATAAAACTTTTCAAACAGTAAGTAAGTACATAATTACTGTTTGAAAAGTTTTATTTTTTTGTCTAACTGACAGCGTGCGATATTGAACTGCAGCTAATTTTCTAAATTTTTCAGATAAAAAAATGAAACCTTAGGAATATTAGTCACTTACAAGTATTGATCATCTATAAATGGTTGATAACAGNAAACTTCAGCGAAAAAATAAAGCTTAAAAATTCACTGTGTAACCACTTTTAAAGGCACATTTGTAAGCACCCAGGTCGATCAACTTGTGTCATACACGGCCGTTTAGCCATAATTTACGACCGTTTGGTATGCACCGTATTACGGTCGTTTTGCATCGTGCCATAAACGATCGAATACGGTCGGATACTGAAATATCCGACCACATTACGGCCGTTAGTAACCGTTTACCACAGGGCAAATGACGGCCGTAATACGGTGCATGCCAAAACGTCAAATTACGGTCGGAAACGTTACAAAACGGTAGTATACGTTGCCATTTACGGTCGCTTACGGCCGTTTACGATCGTATCAGGCCGTCGTAATGTTCGACCTGGGCAACTTAAAGTGCTTAGAAATAGAAGTTAAATCGCTTGTAAGCACTGAAAAAAGCAAACTTTAAGTGCTTACATTTACTCATTTAAGCACTTCCTGGCTAAATCAACGGCGTCAACTCTTAAAAATGAAATATTATTACATGAGAATCATGCTAATCGTCAATTCTAATGATATGAGAATGAAAATGAACAATAATAAATAGATCAGTGATTAAATTAGAACGAACGGTTTTAGTCGAATTCGAATATATTTTCTGACGACTCTTAAGGAAATCGATAAGAAATTAATTTATTATGTCTCAAACAATCACTAAAATATTAACTAAATAATTTGTCGTCATCTATATTTAATATAAGAACTCGTATAATCTTCGAAAGCTGCAAGAATAAAAGGACAGAAAAAGTATTTCCTTTCATAAAAATCTTTTATCTCTCCTACATACCCGTCATAACTGTCTCTTAATCATTAAAGGGAAAATTTAAAAAAACTTACCTTTTCATTTTACTAGAATATTCTTCAATTTCATGTTATTCGGCTGATCGCTACGCTATTGACGCATCACATGAACGAAAAATTTTTCTTTCGTTCCTTTCACACGCTACAACAACGTGAGCTTAGCAGTTGATTTAAGTAATTTAATAATATCGTTAAATTACCTCACGCGTGAAAACAGATGCGAGTTTTCATGATATTTAACGTGGTAGTAACTGTTAAAAAGTCTTTAACGCATGAAAAACCGTGAAAAATCTAACGCATTTTCATGAGTTTGTGGAGGATAACGAAACTTCATGAATTGCTTTTCATTAAACCTCGTTAATTGTTGATTTAACGCAGTTTTTTTCGTTAATTTTGAAAATCAATTCGTTAAATGCCTATTTATTTTTACATGGGAAGCACTGTTTAATCATTAGTATTAAACTTCGTAATAATTCTTTCGTTTTTACATACTCACGAGTGTGCATAATAATTTAATAAACCTTAACATAAATAGAGAAAAACGACGTCAGTGAAATTACTAGCGAATTTCTCTTTTAACTTTGAGAATCATTCAAGACAAAATTTGCTTTTCAAAATGATGACTTCATCAAAGTCTTCCAGATGACTATTAAAAAAATCTATGATTCAACGCGATGATTCATTTTACTTACTGATATACTCGGCATGTGTCAGAGGTTTGTTGTATTATATGTTTTTCGTGAGCGCAAGGAAAATTTTGTTAAAAGCACTTCTGCCGTTGTAATAATTTCGATCAACTAATGGCAAATACATCTTTTATCAGTGTTCGATGGCCATCTTTTCTGAAGAAATCACTAATAAGTTAGATAATAATGAGAAATATATCTTTTATAAAAAAAATAAAATAAAACGAATATTATATGTTTTACAAAATAGATATTAGAAACAATCAGATGAGTATTTTAAACTATTGCCAAACAAAAAAAGAAGAAGAAGCAAATAGTAAGCGACAGAAGCACAACTATTTATTATTATTATTGCGGTCTAGAGGCATAATATTGATATTTAAAATTTGATGGCGGATTTTTATTGCTGAACTGTTCAGTAGTTTTCAAGATTGTTGGTGGTTTTGGTGATGGTGAACGACGAGTGAAAAATAGTTCATCATCATTGGTTGCCGGAATTGATTTTGCCACAATACCTTTGACAAAAGGAATCGGAGGAGTAGACGTATAAACAGATATATACAATGGAGCAGTGCGAACAACAGCAGGTGAGCAGGGTTGTGGAGAGGCTGCTGATGATGAAGAAGAAGATGAATTTGCGATTATTTCGAGATTATCTCTTTTATGTGATGAAAATTCTTCATCGCCAGGTAGTAGACCACTACTACTCGAAGGTCGACGTGGAGATGACGAGGGAGTTTTATCATTTAATGAAGATAGATGAGCAGCTATTGCAGTGGCAAAGCCACCCGACGAATTTAACATTTTACTTTGATCATTTAGAGAATATTGAAATAGCTAAATGAAAAAAAAAACACGAAATGACTAAATCAGCTAACTGTAATGAAAGTAATTTCAACAATTAAAACATGTATTTTATGTCTTACTTCTTGTGCTGAATTGTCCTTCAGAACTTGACTGTTAGTAAACATTCGTTGATATGGCAGTTCATTGGATGAATCCGAATCCGAAAGTCTTGGTGCTGCATTCACGTAACCATTGTCTTGATCATCATCGTACGACGTTGGAAATGATGTTGGTGAACTAGATGTTCGATGATGACCTTTACTGGATGATGTATTTATTTGACCAACAAAACGGTTCGATGGACAAATTATCGAACTGTTATGTGTATCGGATAGAATTGAAGCTGATGAAGACGAACGTGCATGACGAGCAGCAGATGATAAATCAGCTCGTTTATCACTCTAAGAGGAACCAAAAGAAAAAGAATTTTCTTTACATTTTTAGCTCAATAGTTTATGACTAATTTACTTTGTCTCTCGATGATTCGGTATCGGAAACGCTACTCAACTGTGATGTTGATTTATGCCATGATGCAGTCGAATCTTTATCTGAATCATTTTCACTTTCACCAGCTGAACCAGTAGGCATCATAGTTCGTTTATTCGTTGATGATAATACACTAATAGTTGATGCCGGTGATCCTTCACGTGAATCAACAAAACCTTTATGAAAACCACCGATTTTCGAGTCGTCCATATTGAAATTAATCGCGGCTAAACCCATTTTATTCATCCATTTAGCCATTTCATCACGTGTTGAACAATAGAAATATTCACGATATTTACTACTTTCATCAGCAATACGGAAACCACTAGAAAAGAAAAACGTTTGGTTTTATGACCTCCTCTAATTCAGTATTATATTTATATTACTATTTTCTTCGTTCTGGTGCTGGTGATACATTTTTTCCTTCAAGTTTTATTTCCACCTCTTGATTTTTATCCTAGAAAAAGGTTTTTTTTTCTATATTTAATTTTTGTTTTTGTTCATGTTCACTTACATCTTTTGATTTAAATATATATAAAGTACCACCTTTTAAAACACACCAATAGAGTCGCCATTGTACAAGCGAAAGTGTTCCTTTTGGCAAATAACGATGAAGAAAACCTTCACAATCGCCTTTGCCCAAATCTTTACATGAGATTTTTCTATACGATGCTAAAATAAAGGCAATAAATATATGAATATGAATAAAAGAAAAATATTTAATTTTAACCCAATCACGCATGTGTATACACGTTGCTAGAGATAGTCCGATTTGAGTTCTGTCATAGAATGAAAGAAGTAATATATGTATATTCTTATGTTTTATCTTTATGAAGAATTAAAAAAAAACAATAAGGTTATTGTTTGCTAGGCAACCCACATTTGCCAAATCTGACACCGAGATCAATATCATCAAAAATATTCATACTATAATAGAATTTTTCTATATCAAACTAGAATATATCAATTCTAATACTGTTATTATCAAAGAGTGTAAATTTTCTAAACGTTAAACTATATTGATAATACAACTTATTCGACCTGTTTAATCGTGCTAAGAAAACAAGATGGAATTTTTGTGTATCATCCTTTGAATTAATTGTTCAAAAGAACTCAGAGCTGTCGTAAAATAGTTTCAAAATTAGACTGTGAGATTCTATTATATTGTCGCTTAATTTCGAAGTTTTCTCCAAACGAAATCCCCTTCAACGAAGGACTCATTTAGTTCAGTTCTACTTCGATGATAAATGAACCGGTCGAATTATTGTCTTATCAATGAAAGTGACTTCTGTTTCTATTATATTTTGTGATTCTACAACTAATATGTGACATCGAATTCGGTCAATCTCTAGCATTTATACGTGCAGAAGAATAAATTATGTCTACGAAGATAGAAAAAAAGTTACCTTCTTAATTTAATTTACCAGTCATTAATCGCTAGAAAAATATTTCTGATATCTAACTCGCGGAGAATTTCAATTACTTACGTTTACGCTTTGGACGAGATCGTTCCGTAACAAGAGAATTCTAAAATAAAAATTGATAGTAATAATCGTTGTGAAAAAAATACGATTAGTCTGTTAGTATTCGCATGGACGGGTTCATATCTCTCACAGGCATTGGAATAGCTATTTAAAAAAAGATATTACCTAAAGCCAAAGATGTTAACCCTTTAGATATATTACGAAAATTTAATTTTGAGAAATAAACGCTTGCATCGATATGAAACTGCTGACTATTTTCAATGCTGTTTCTTTTTTTAGGAATCATTGTATCTTGTATTTGAGAAAAATATATAAACCGATCCTACCTTTCGGCTATCACTGTGATTCAATGGTGGCTTGTTGGCAACAATACCATGGCTTCCAAAAAACGATCCAATATCCATTTTAAGCTCATTTCGGAAGCTAAAAAAAAGTAAGAAAAACAAATTTCTTTTTATATATTCGTAGACATCCGCTTACGTCATATTTTTTGCATTATCAACATTCGATCGTTGAGATCGTTGCTCTGGTGACTTAAAACAAGTAAATATTTCTAGGATTAATAAAAGAAAGCACAATAAGAAACAAAACTGTTTACTTTAAAAATATTCGAAAAAGACGTTAGGGTTGATGATTGTAAACTGCTTTGACTACCATGTTTATCCAAAGCTCTCGGTAGTAATGATGAAGATGATGCTATAGTTTGTTCATCTTGAACTGGTGTTATAGTATTACTTGCAGAATTTGGTATTGGAGTTGAATCAATACGTTTGAGATTTACCAACTGGGGTTGATCTTTACTTGGTTGATCATTCAATTCGGGAATAACTGATTTAACATCTTGTCGTGGACGAAACAATGCTATAAAATAAGACTCAAGACCCTAAACAGAGAAGTAATGATGGTCATTATTCAAAATCAACGATTGATTTGTATAAATATATACATAATTTTATTAGCGAAAAAGGAATTCTAGCCCGCCTTGTCATTGCCGGTCGTATATTTTTGGCGAACATCTAAGTTTATCTAGACACCAATACGATCTATCGTTGTTATTTTTGTCAATTGTACAAAACTATTGCATTTTACATCCACGAATTGACACTATAGCCCATTATTTTGTTATTCAGAAGCTGCTCTACAATCGTCAATAACTAACGAGTTGACTAACAGTAACGCGGTACAGACTCATGCGCTCATTCTTATTTACTATAAACTAATATTTTCTTACCAATCTTCTTGCACTTTTCGGTGTTACATCGGGTGATCCAGAACTACCACCGGCAGATTGTGGTCGATCGCTACCTGTAACGAACAGAGCAAAATATTTAAAAAGACAAAACATTCATTTTTTTTACCCTTTCGTTTCGAATTCTTTTTATGAGAAGCTGTTGATGACGAATTTACAATTGCAGATATAGATGATGTTGATGACGATGGCTCACTATGATCGGAGATTTGATTGATTTCACTTGTGCTATTACTGCTTGTAATGGATTCAGTAAGATCCGGTAATGATGAATGTTGATCGCGTTTGATTTGTGAAGAGCGTTTACTTTGATAAAGAGTTTCGTCATCACTTTCCACATCAATCTCTCTACATATGAAAAATAGCATAGAAAATTAATCACAATAAAAACGAATTATCTCTTCGAATTAACAGATAACTTCCCCAAGTGATAAAAAGCTTTATAGATAACATTCGGTAAAGTCGGCTGTGAAGGAAATCTGCTCAGATTTCAATGATTGCTCTTCTTTTTAACGATACATACTATGTTCTTTTTTGATTCTTAAAGAAGTTAATCAACAGTCGAATTTCTCATCATACAGTATATATATATATATATCGACGTAGAAAATATCATTAAAATCTGAATCGATTCCTTTTCGAGACAAGAAAAAAACATTAAAATAATCGTAACTCAAAAATAAAGCAGTATGAATGAAAATCATTAGCGGCTTCACCTTATTCCAGTGTGTTGAAAATCCCATTTCAAAAACTTTTCATCACATGAAGCGATTTTCCTCCCTGTATAATAGCTTCAAATAAATATGTACACGACAACATAAACAAAAAGAAGCGCTCCATAATTAGACAACATAAAGTATTCAGTCTACCTGCATTTATACTTCAATTCTGTGAAAATTAGTGTAAAATATCAAAGGTGTGAGAACAAAAAACTAAATGAATATTTCTTTCCTACCGTTCTTGTTCAAGCAGTCTTGTTCGATTATCTTCTGTTTGTTTCATTCGTTCTAAAGCACCACGAGCACGTGTACGTCGAGGATTCGGTGTTAAATCAGCAAGACGTTTCGTATAAATTTCATCATCGTTATGTCGAGGCATTTTTTTGACTAGTAGACAGATTTCATTTGGACGTGGTGATGAACGAAGTAATTCATTAAAATGTATTGGATCCCAACCGATCTTTAAAACAAAGAAGTTTCTGAATCAAGATTCTATCACTATAAAAAGCCTAATAATAGTTACTATTATTATAGTTTATTTCTGCAGGGATGCTGCTGCATTGTTTTATGTTCTGTTCGGCCTGACTACATTTCGTCCTGTGTAAAACACTAGGGAAATTTACTTTTGCATATAGAACACTATAGAAATTGCGTGTCTTTTATCCAGAGACGCAGAATCTACCCGTGTGTGCCTACGCGCGTAGGGGGAAATTTTCGGAAAATTATTGACTGTAGCAAAACTTTTTAATGCGGAAAATTTCTGAAGCATTTTTTTTGCAGAGGAGGAAATTTTTTATTTTTACGGCAGATTCTGCACCTCCGCTTTTATCTCGTTCGTTTGAATTGACAAAATTGATTCAGCATAGTGTCTGACGGTTTCAATTTGAAACTCAAAAATAAAATTTTCTAAACATCTCTCGCCTCAAAAATAATTAGTAAATTGTAGAATTTCCTTGGTCTATACTTTTTATTCTACTGATCTCTCGTAAGATGACATTAGTCGATGAGTTTCCTGTAAATAAACGACATACCACAACTTGATTGTTAATCTCAATAATTTCATCGCCAATATTAATCGCATTAAAACCCGATCCCATATAACCTACAGCCTGAAAATTCAATAAAATTCATTCTCTATTCATTTCCATATTTGCATTAACTTACTTCTGTTTCAATACTTGATATAATATGTGTAAAATCAGGCATTGTTGTATATTCAATATTCTAAATAAGAATGAAACTCTTGTAAATAAATGTGCGGATCTTTTTTTTCTTACCACATCATCTTTATTCGGACGTCTGAGATTAACTCGAGTTAAATAGCAATCGGACGAAAATAATGAATCCTTATTCTGACGAACTAATGAAATAGTATTTGTTCGTAATTTATTAATCTATAAAATAAAAATGTATTTAGATATTTTTCATTTTCTAAATTTACTTCGAAAATGAGTTTTGATTTTGGCATATTAATTTGATCGACAATTCGTAAATTACGAATTGAAAAACGTATCTGAACAAGAGATTTGATTATTTCTCTTCGTAAATCAATATATTCTACATTTTCAATAAAAGGTAATCTAAAACAGAAAGGAAAACAAGCAAAACTGAAAATATTTATTTATTTTTAAATCATTTTTCTACCTTCCAAGCCAATGACAAGTCTCAACAATTGCATTTGATAGATTGCTTATAGATGTATAAAATTCCGGCGAACCCATCACTTGACTATTGTCATTGCTTGACTCATCGAATCGTTTCAATAGATTAAAACATGTTATACTAGTACAACGTATACGCATAAATAGTAAAGCAAGAGTTTCACTATTTAAACGAGTTATCTAGACAAGTAGAAAATTTAATAATAATGATAATAATAATTCAGAAAAGAATTTATACTAAAGTGAGAAGAAGATCAATAGATTGAATTAAAATAAGTTGTTGATCAAGTTTTGTAATACCCATACGAATAAGATCTTGCCGTAGAAGAGTTCCTAATGCACTTCCGTTTATGTTATACTTAAGAAATATTTCACTAATATTTGGTTGAATACCAGCCAAACCTAAAAGAATAAAAACAAGAAAAAAGCTACATTAATTCTCATTATTATTAATCAAGTGCACTTACCAGCTATCCATCTAGCAACTTCATTGGGTTCCCATCGAGAAACCATTGTTACTCGCTCGCGAGTTAATTTAATAGATCCATTGTTATAATGTAAAGAATGCATATTTTTTAATAAGCGTAAAAATATTTAATAATTAATGTGGTATTTTGCATATTACTTTATAGAAATAACAATTTCTTTCCGACTCTAGAAAATATCTAATAACATAAGTTGTTATTCTGTCTACCTATGATTGGTAAAGTAGAAATATCCGTAAAGATCAAAACTGCAGAGGGCAGTCGAGTAGTTTGTTATGATAATCCAGAAAAGTCCATAAGTCATAATAATTGTCTCATCGAGGTAATCGTATTTTTAATAAGCATAATAAAAAAAAGAATAATCAAAGTACATTTTGTACATATACATGTGACTGTTTCAGGTGAGCTTTCATATTATGGACTCAAAATAAATACACGGTTAAAGGAATAACGAGACGCAATCATAGTTTCAAATTATTAAATGATGTGTATTATACTTGCGACATCTATATGAAGCTTACAGTATATAGCAATGAATAGATTTAGAATAGTTTTAGATGATTTAGTTAGAAGATAAAAAAAATTCTTATGATAGGATGATTGAGAACATCATTCAATTCTAAACATTTTGCTAAGAAACTTCCAGTGAAAATAACAACAGTAAAACCTACTCAATATATATGTTACAGGGGAGATTGAAATGCAGGGCTATTTAAAATAGCCCTTAGGGGAAATTGAAATTTTAATCTCGCCTAGGGCAAATTAAAATCTTTTTTTTCCAGTGTAATTTATAGGAAAAATTGAAGATTTTAGTTTCCCCTAGGGCAAATTAAAATTTTAGTTTCTCCTATAGGGGAGTTTTAAATAGCCCTAGTAGAAATAAATAAATTATATCATTTTTTCCATTCGCAAATTCTATATTACCATGAAAACGATTGAATATTTCAAAACAACGTCATGTTTTCAAGCTACATAATCTTACAACAAAACAAACAGTAGAAACGGCTCACCTCACTGATGCTAACAAACTTATATCTACAAAAATTTTAAAATATTTGAACACGCGCATTT
>OENM01000294.1:35557-51845 GCA_900239745.1 Rotaria magnacalcarata | reverse complement strand
CAGGATAAGTCAACTCGTTAGCGAGTTCGTCAGGTTTCAATATCAATCCTGATGTATTGAACCTAAGATTGAGCCATTCTTTGTCTATGCACAAAAAGCATACATACGGTGAATGACATACTTCAAATTTGTCATGTAGAAAAGTCACTCGATCAAGATCGTGCAAGATTTCATTTTTTTCTTCTATAGAAAATATTTTTAACTTACCTGTTTTAAATTGACAATAAGGATGTCTTTTTGATGACTCACGGGCGTCTAAATAATAACAAAATAATATTAAGCTATCTACACATCTCATATCAATGATCGCTGATCACTTCAAACAACATAGTTATAAATGAGAATTCTTGTTTCTTTCAACTTCTGAAAATTTTTCTTTAACTTTATCGACATCGTCAACACCTTTAAATACAAATTATATTGAAAAATCAATTCCTTGACAAATCAGATATAAACCAGTTATTTTTTGTTTTTAAGGTGCACCAAAGTCAAAAATCGAGCAGGAGACAAAATCCTTTTATTATTACATGGTTAGATAGAGCTCGGTGAGTAGGTCGTGAATATTGCTTTTCAAATGTTTCTAGGCTTACGTTTTTGTTGAGAAATTTTCAAAATACAAACTACATGTGAAAATTTCACTTTTTTTAGAGAAAACTTAAAATTTAATTAACGGGTGGGGCAAAATTTTTGCATTAATTTTGTTGTTGATATAACGCCGTGATGCAATGTCGTGAAGGCTCGATCTTTTTTCTTGTTAGAAAGAGCAAAGTGTCTAGTGCAAGAATATATAAAAGATTTTGATTGGAAATGTTTTTCTCAGGCCATAAAAATCTTAGAACAGAAGGCACTGGAAAACACTTCCGCAACTCTTTTTGAGCTTAGAAAAAATTTCCTATAATTCGACAGATTATCTTTTATTCGTCTAATTCATATTTTATTATGCAAGGATAAAGCACCATTGCCGTACAAAAGAAGAAATTTTCTAATTACATGCTTGATAACGGTCGAAATGAATGCTTTCATGATATCATCCGGTTGCCAGATTTTTCATCACTGTCGATACTAGTCAAAAAAAATAAACTCTGCTTCAAATAAGAGATTACCGAATCACATATATTTTATACGAAAAGGAACCTTATTGAGTCCTCCACCAAACTGTATTATTTGAAGTAGGACCCAGCTTCTCTGCGAGATATTCAGACAAAAATTTGTTTCCGCATTGCAAAGCCAAACTTGAACAACTAATTGTTTTAATAAAGTTGTCGTCTGTTCATTGTCATGCATGCTACACCAATTATTTTAATACCAAATGAATGCCTTCGTTGTAATGAACGACTGTATATATATATGGTGCTCGCAAGCGTCGAAAGTGGGTAATAGAAAGCTCAAACAAATATTTTTGGATAAAAAAATGTAACCAAAGTTGCGGCAGTGTTTTCCAGTGCCTTCTGTTCTAAGATTTTTGTGGCCTGAGAAAAGCATTTCCAATCAAAGTCTTTTATATATTCTTGCACTAGACACTTTGCTCTTTCTAACCAAAACAAGGCCGAGTCTCCACGACATTGCATCGCGGCGTTATATCAACAACAAAATTAATGCAAAAATTTTGCCCCACCCATTAAGTAGATTTTGAGTTTTCTCTAAAAAATAGTGAAATTTTAACATGTAGTTTGTATTTTGAAAATTTCTCAACAAAAACGGAAGTCTAGAAACATTTGAAAAGTGATATTCACAATCTACTCACCGAGCTCTATCTAACCATGTAATAATAGAAGGATTTTTTCTCCTACTCGATTTTTGACTTTGGTGTACCTTACATAAAAAGCCAAAAACTAAATCAAATCTCTAGTATGAATTCTAATTTAGACTCATGCACAACGTTGGCAGGGAAAAAATTATTTTACCTTTTGATCCGGAGTTCTGCGTTTTACTCATTGCAAAAGAAAAAGAAATGTGTTGACTGTGTTTGGTGAAAGAAATTATGATGCATGTAGTGTGAATATCAAGGTACTTTATATTTGTTTTTACGTCCTCGACTGCAGAAACGCTTGGTAAAAACCAACCATCCCCAGAAAGAGAAAGAAATTAATGTAAAAATATAATGCATATCGGAGACCGACGTTATTTGAATAAGAAAAAAAAAATCTTTCGTCTCCTATCTTGCTTAAATGTAAGAGTAAGTAAAAAACACAAAGCAACTTTGTTTCACGCTGAATTCTTTATAGAAAAAAGAATTCAATAGCAAAAGAACTGCCAATAAAATGTCTATAGAAAATGTATTCAAATAGTCTATGCACGAATGCAACTTCCTATAAAATTGAATTACTCGTTTTAAAATTTGTAATGCGATGTAGATCGTTGATTTATTGAAAAGAAACAAGATACTAATTATAATGAATAAGCGGTAAAGATCAATTGTGATATAGAAGCGATAGATGTTTTAGAATTGCTTGTAGAATGTGTTATACATGAGAACATACATTTTTTTCAATGGAATCAACGAGAATTCAAATAAACAAAGTTTTGTTCGAACAATCAAAAATGATTTGCAAGAGTGTGAACAGTATTAAGTGAGTGCCTGCTAAACCAATAGACTACAGAGCATACGTAGGTAGGTATAAAAACGAGTACCAACTAGTTTGAAGTTTTAGAAATGGAGCTTTCCGTTTTGTTTGAGTATTGAACTTTTGGCGTCATTGGAAAGTTAAATTCTACATTGACCATGCACACACGCGTCTAGTTGTAGATATTTCGTGCCGATCAGAAATGTTCCAATATTGATAAAATCTCAGCATTTTATCATTGATTGGTGCTTACAAAATTTAAAATAAATCCTTCCGTCCTTCTTGAAGCTTAGCGACGCTGAAATACCCATTTTGTGTACGAGGCTGATTACCTCACTCAGAACATGTTCTTGTGTTTCAGAACTATACTTCTTCTTCTGTGAAATAAGCTAATACGATCGTTTTTTCTCGATGCTTTCCACCTGCATGCAAACGACACAGGGATCTCACATTCCATATATATTCAAGGTGAATCTTCGCCATTGGCTAATACTAATTACGAATGCATGAAACAAGTTTCACTTTCGACTCTCTTTGTTTTTCATTGAAAAATCATATCAAACAAACAACAACACTGCAAAATAGAAGAGAAGGAAAAGAAAAATAATAACAAATCAAAACAGAAACATATATAAATGGACGGATATTATGTGTAAATTATTGTCTTTTGTTTTGTTGGAAGAGTAAACCGAGTGGAAAAACGGGAGAACACGAGCAAACCAAAGAAGAAGAAGAAAAAAAATAATATTTAAAAGAAAAAAGAAACGAAACAAAGCATAAAAACAGCGAAAGAGAAAGATGCAAATTTTGAAGAGAGAGAAAAAAACACAATCTTCTATTCTAGCTCAATTTCACACAAAGCAAAAAAAAGGTCCTGAAAATACATGTGCTACTCGATAAATTTCAATAGTTGCATATGAACGATAATGCGTTCTGTATTTTGTGCATGTGTATTCAAATAATGAAAAAGAAAAAAACGAACATTTTCTATTGTTACGAGTGAAAAAAAGCTGTCGAAAAAGAGATAAAAACAATAATAATAATAATAATAACATATTTGCTTTTTAGCAAAAGAAAGGAAAAAAAACAAAATATGTTTGTGAAATATTTTCATTGTTGTTGTTGTTGTTGTTGTTGTTGTTGAGATGTAGTATAATCAACATCTGCTGGATGATCTTGATGCATGAGTGCTAAGCGCTCTTGAATTGCTTCTGGCTGATGTTGTTGTCTTCGATCAAATAAATAACGTTTACCTTGAGTATCAATGAACATTTGTCCATCGGTACAATCAGCTCGAAGTATCATCGTACTATTATCACTAAATGTAACGCGATAGGTTCCTTTTAATAATGGATCGATAGACTTAATTGACAATGAATTTGTCGGCATTAAGCCAGGATTCGTCGTTGTCGTTATTGTTCCACCACTTGCCGTAGAATTCAATGACGTTGAAGACGTATAATTATGATTCATATTGTTTATTGTTGATGTTGCCGTTGTTGTCGTTGGCTGACGATTCGATAGAGATGATGAAGATAAATTTTCTGGTGCATACAATGGCGAAGATATTTGTTGAGGATGAATAGAAAGTGGGCGAGATATTGATGTTTGAGGTGTATAAGTTACTTGATGCTGATAACCAGCTGTACGTAATGTTGATGATGATGTTGAATGATGAACATTCGTGTTAGATATATTTGCCGTTGACGACATGGGCGTTGCCGATGATGAACTTCTCGCTCCTCGCACATCAGTATCAGATGCAAATATACGTCGAGTAGATGTCATTGATAGCGGTGTACCAGCGGATGTTTGAGCTGCGATACAGAGTTCATTTACGGTTGATGACGAACCACCGAATTGTTGAGAAAGAGAACGACCAATAGAACAAGCTGAACCTGTTTGGTTTTTCGAGAACAAAAATAAAGTAGTGTTTTAAGCACAAAATTTTGATTGAGAGTCGTGTACATGGGATAAGACTTGATATTAAATTGAAACTTTCTTAGGCACACTCATGCTAAGATTAGTGAATCGAGATAGAATTCAAATGAAAATAGAAGCCGAGCTACACGTTTTCGATATACTAACATCTATTCTTCTACGACGAAGATAATTGTATATCAGTCAAACTCTCAAATTTCTCCCAATGGACAAGGAAAAATAGTCTTTCACAACTCCGAATTTTCTACCTGGTCTATTGGGATCCGATTGTTGAGCATGTTTTTTTCCGAATTGAACTGGAAAAGCTTGAATAGATGGAAATTGCCGTTGGTTATCTTCAAGAAGTTGATCTTTCGATAAACAAAATGAATAGTACTAAAACGATCCAAAATTCGAAATCTATGATTTTACTTAGTTTTATCATGTGTTAACATACCGTAATTGCATTATCAAGCATTTGACGTATTTCCGGACTGAAATGTTCAACAGCAGATATATTCCGTGTTGCAACACGTTCAAAATCTAATGATGATTCCGATTTATCAATATTATTACTTATTTTTATTTTCAATGGATCATCATATTTAAAATTTTCTCGATATATTGAAATTTTAACACCGCACATATAAACAACTTCGAAATCGACACCTGTTTCCATTAAAGAACATTTTGCTTCTGATGTGTAAAGTATGATTTTTGCCATACGTGATCGAACTAATGTAACAAATCTTTAAACAAAAATCAAAATAAATAAAATTATGAATAAGAATTTTTTGTTTCGAATTACTTATGTGCATATTGATATTTTTTCCAATATTCAGGCGGTAATTTATCGAATTCATATTCTTGATAAGCATTTTTATCACGTGGTATCGGTGGTGGATGATCAGCTATAGGTGAACCATGACGACTATTAGGTGTATAGGTTATTATACGTAAACCATCATTTGATACACGAAATACATCAACAATGCGCCGTTTTGTTCCCTTTGTTCTCATAGTTTCAAGTACAACTTCACCATTGTCCATAATGCTCATCTAATTGAATTTAAAGATTAGAATTCAACTCAAGGCGGTTTTTCTGCACTTACAATAAAAGATTTTGTTGCCTGACGGAGTGTTTTTAATCGTTGTGCATTCAATGGTTGAAGCTTTTCACGTATTTGTTCACTATTTGTATCCAAATTTGATGTTGTTTGTTGTTGTTGTTGTTGTTGTTGCTGCTGCTGCTGTTGTTGTTGTAATAAACGTTGAATAGTATTCGATGATGATAATGATGGTAATCCATTGCGTAATAATGTTGATGGATAATTATTAGACATAAAATGATTACTATTGTTATTATTGTGAAGGGATGCTTTAGAACTTGATTCAGATTTTGCACTAAAATCACGTGAAGATTTTGGATCAGATCGTGCAACACCACTATCTCGAGATAAGACCGATGATGTAGCACTATCCGGACGAGGATCATTTACATTGTGTGAACCATTGCTAAGCCAATCCGTTAGATTTGAATGCATATCATATGATGGACTAAAATATTTACTTTAACGAAATGTTTTCTCCATAGGAAAAATACCTTTGTCGACCATGAATAGATTGTTGTTGTTGTTGAGCAGGTGTAGAAGTAAAAACTGGATATACAAAAACATCGTGTGGAATTTTATTACGTATACTTGTATTCATATAGATCGGTGTAGCGTGATGAGACGGAGTTGGAGAAGATACTGGATCCGATCTGAAGAATATTAAAATTTAGTACAAGTAGTAATGAGATTTTATACCGAATTGTTTGTCTCCCGGTGAGATTCATCGTGACCTTACGCTAATGAAGTTCATTGAAAGGCTTCCATATATATATATATATATATACATCTCAGACAAGTAAAAATAGAAAAGAACTTAGTAAGAGAGTCATTCATCTTGACAATAAAAGTCATGATGACTGTAGACGCCAGAATTCAAAGAAAACGGATGTGTTTTCGAAATAACTTTTGAATAGAATCAAGCTAGAGATCTGTGTCTTTTACTAATTAGAAGCGACAATCATTTCACTATAGAACTGTAACAGATTTTCATCGGTCAGTATTTGAAAATCCTATTTAAACGCAGGAGTCTAAAAAGGTTCGCTATTTGATTTTATCTGACAATAGAGGTGTTTGTACTGTTCATCACGAAAACCGCTCATATTGGTATCAAATGAAAGGTCTCGTTGCCAAACTAACAGGGTTAAAATATTAGCGACCCATGACTTGCCTAAAGGGAGATATTCGATTTTTCAGTGAATTTTCTCTGCAGGACCCGCTTTTCCAGCAAAGTCATATTCTCGAATTTGTACCTGAAACTTTGTATGCTTGAAGGTCTCAATGAGACTAGTTTATCAAAAAAAATTCAGAAGTTTTGGACAAACTATATACGAAATATGAATCTCTCAAAATATTGGCGATTTTCTATAGAAGTTGTACATTTTGAGAGATTCATATCTCGTATATAGTTTGTCCAAAATTTCTGAATTTCGTTTTGGTAAACTAGTCTCATTGAGACCTTCAAGCATACAAAGTTTCAGGTGCAAATTCGAGAATATGACTTTTCTGGGAAAGCGGGTCCTACAGAGAAAATTCACTGAAAAATCGAAGATCCTCCTCTAGGCAAGCCATGGGTCACTAATATTTTAACCCTGTTAGTTTGGCAATGAGACCTTTCATTTGATACCAATATGAGCGGTACACCTCCATTGTGAAACTACCGCTGAAATATCCATTTTTTTATCGAAATATTTTTAGAGAAGACGTATGATTTCATTAATTACCCCGGATCAACTACACATAGATCTCAATAGGGGTATGCAACTAAGGTCAGTCAAGTAGTCATTTTTCGATTGTGCTTACAAGGAGACTTAAAGAAAACTTTATAATTTAAAACTTTGCTAGACTCTTCGGTAAGTAAACATTAGTCCTTGACTGATCGTAGCTTATACGTTCCATCAAGATATTTTTTACAGACGACCAAAAATAAATCTCTGTAACTTTCCAATAGAACATGATTCAAATTCTAATCGCAAGCATTTTTAGAAGTTCATTTTCAATTATGATTCTCAAAGTCTCACTTGATTGATCGGGAAAATGTGATCTAGTTCTATAGCTCAATCATATCTCTTTCAATTATTCTCAAACGTAGATCTCTATTATGATTTCATCAAAATCTATTTGAAAAAAACATCAATCGTCTTTATGCTTCAGTATCTATCCCACTTAGTTCGAGTTCTTTGTTAATCTTACAAAACATATCGAATGCGTTAAATTCAAATGCATTCGATTTTTCTTTACAATATTAAACATTGTTTTTTTCAAACTTACGAATATTGATGAGCAGCATAATTTGCATTTGTCACTGAAGTACTGTTCAATACAGATCGTTGCCGTCCCATCGACACTCCAAGGCCACTATCGACAGATGCATTCGGGCCCAGCTAAATTTAGAAAAATAAAAACTCGATACTATTTCTTTCTATCTTACCAATGATAATTTTTGATAGCTATTAGATTCGTTATACGAATGTGATGAGCGAGAATATTCCTTTGTATAGAAAGGATGAGACCGAATTTCTGAAACACAAAAGACGGTTTATTTCAAATTGCCAATTTAAACATAGAAATTCAACAAACCCATTATTGTCGGTCGATGTTCAGGTGTTTTTCTTAATGTACTATTCACAAGATCTTGAGCCTCGTCACTGAATGTTGTTGGTAGTTCATATTTCTCTTGTGTAACTTTACTCAATGTTCCATGAACAGCTTAGAACAAATAAAATGTTTGAAATTTCTCTGTCAACAACAACAATACATACTGTCAGTATCGAAGGGTGGACGTCCTGTTAGTAGTGTAACAATTAGAATACCTAATGACCATACATCCGTTGCAAAGCTATGTGGATTTCGACTTGCTATCTCCCTAAAGAAATAACATTTCGGAAATGAGAAGTAAAGATAAAAACTAATCAATTACGGAGATATATAATTAGGTGTGCCACACATTGTTTCATTATTTTGTTCACGTGTTAACGGTAACTTTTTAGCCAAACCGAAATCCGCAATTTTCTATTGAATTTTATAGTTCGATTAGTAAATTTCTTTTCTTTTTCTTTCTATTAAAAACTTAACATACCACTTCAAACGTTTCGGTCAAAAGTAAATTTGAAAGTTTAATATCTCGATGTAAAATTCCATGACTATGCAAATAGAAAAGGCCATCA
Source organism: Rotaria magnacalcarata (assembly GCA_900239745.1). Classification (NCBI taxonomy): domain Eukaryota; kingdom Metazoa; phylum Rotifera; class Eurotatoria; order Philodinida; family Philodinidae; genus Rotaria; species Rotaria magnacalcarata. The sequence goes on along the minus strand of OENM01000294.1, from coordinate 43,085 downwards.
ACAACTTGCTTGGTAGTATTACGAGCTTAAAATAATAAAAATACATTAATGTTACCAATCGAAAGCATTTATTTTTTCTTTTGTTTCGGCATACTTTCATGTTCACTAAGTGTTTTTTTCTCTTGTAAATAATGTTCAAGATCCCCGTTGGAACATAGCTCAAGTATTAGATAAACATATTTATCATCACAAAAGCAGTTCAATAATTCAACTATATTCGGATGTTTAACTTGATGATGAATTGTGATCTCAGCATTTAATCTGTCGAGCATCGATGTCGAACGTGAACTCGGTATTGGATGACGATGATTCGGATACGATGGAAAATAATGATTATTTTCTTGTTCAAGTTTTTTCCTATCGATCTATTTTACAAATAATAATAGTTTTTTATTTTTATTTCAATGATTGATTCTCTTACCATTTTACATGCTACAAGAAGTTCATCAGATTTACGACGTGCAGCATGAACAGTGGCAAAGCCACCTTTACCAAGTATATGCGATACTTCGTAGTGCTAAAATGACATAATTTGTATAAGTTTAATTTTTATTTTTCTTATGAATTTTTCAAATGTTTATTGAATCCTAGTCATGCATCACAGGGTCACTTCCGTTTTTCATTTCAAAGCTTATACTATATATACGCTTGAAGAAACAGATCAAATATGTCAGGTGGAATAGAATGCTTCTTTGTTTGTTGAGTTAATGAAATGAAACCAATTGAGTCTAATGATAAGAAATAGTTATTGATGTGGATAATTCTTAATCGACTACGGAAAATATTTCAAAGTGAAATGTGAACGCCGGAGTTATGCTTCATGAATAGTCGTAGTTTACTGAACTATATATTCTTGTATTTATGCCAATGGAAGACAAACAAGTCAATGATGAGAGAATCGGCTTGATAAATGCCATTTTTCAAATATATTCACAATCAATTCTACATGCTATTTGTATATTTCATTAAAAAAATTCGAATAGATAAACAAAATTTTATTATGTTTTTTCGAATATAGATTCAAAAATTTTTGTAGAAGCATAGAAAATTGACCGATTGTCTTTTCTATAGGCTGCGTGTTTTTTCTTTAACCACAGGATTACAATCAAATCTCTCGTCTATAAATCAATGTCAGAATTGCAATCATCCAATGAATGTTAACTTCGCTGTGAAAGTGTCTATTTCATAGAAATTCATCCTATATTGATACAGTATTTCGTATTAAAATCATTTCCTGTGAGCAAATCATTAATATTAAATGAATAGATCAATATTTACTCTTCTATTTGCTATATTTAAAGTCATTATCTTGTCCACTTTTCGCATCGTAAAAATTCATTCGAACTCAATCGAGCAGCCTTTGACAGGTTAACTCATAACGAATAGAAAACTTCGAGTCGATTCCAAGGCTTTCAAAACTTTCGAAGTACTTTGAAAATAAGCGAACAGTTTGTCTTATTACTTTTTCGATCTTGGGCTAAATCCTTGAACTTGATTGTGCTTCGCAACGATCTACACAGCGAATAGTTGTACTTGACTGTGTTTATTTATTTTTACTATCGAAATAAGACTCAGCATAATGACTTCGCAAATAACTTTTTTTATTCTTCTTTGTACTTAGGCACTTTATTTTTTTTAAATAGTTTATTTAAAGTTAAGTACAAAGATTTATTTTAGTAAAATCTCATTCCACTGTTATTTTTCCTATGACAATGGCTCATTGAAAAGTCCCGAAGCGTATACTGAAATTCGATTGTCGTGCTTTGTCTTTTAATTTGAACCAGAAAAGGACAAATTTTTCTAATCAAGTTACACATATGTATTTTATTTTCAAGATTTTCTCTATGGATATGTTAGTCTGTTCTAATCTAATTCAATTTTTCTTCCTCTTTGTCTACTTGTTATTCAATAGAAAAGAACTTGTTTTGTACGGTATGTAAGTTTTGAATAATTGATACTCAACAAATCAAGCCACACAAGTACTCAAACACGCACATATAATGTGTGAGGAGAGATGAAAATTTTCTTCTCTCGTATTTTTTTCTGCTTCGTGTTTTGAAGTCAGAGGAATATGAAAAAAAAAAGAAAGGAAAGAAAGGAAATCTCGATTCCTGATAATAATTATTGCTTTACATACATACGCGGATTGACCATTGAAATAGGACCGTTAAATGAAGAACAAGTTATAAGAAACAAAGAAGAAAGAATTGTCGTATTAGTCTTTTATTTCCCTGTTTAGTTCCCGATTATCGATGTAATCACGCCAACAACTTAGCTGGTTCGTGCGTGTTCAATCTTGAACGAAACCTTCTCTCTTCTTTATACTTCGAAGAATTTTTACGTCATCTTATCAACTAGCTACTCTTATATGTATACAAGAGCAGCAGGAAGACCTCGATGTGTAGTTATGAATCGAAAAAAAAAATTCGTTTCTTCTCCTGGTGATGATGGACACTTGAATTAAGTGTCGGTGGAAAGAAAGAGAAAGCGAAAACCACTGCCACTATCGCCACTGCCACATCATTACGCATACAAACATAAATATCTCGAATTTCGTTTACACATATGTTCACTCGCTGAGCCAAAGTTCACTCTTCTTTCGTTTGTCTGGAAGGAAAACGGGTGTCGATGTGTGTGGCATATACAGATTCATTCAAATCGGATAGGAAAAGAAGAAGAAGAAAACAGACTGAAGGAAAAGTTCAAAAGCAACTTACACTGATTTTTTCGTCATGAGAAAACATGGGCACGATGCCAGACCGCATTTTCTAATGTTTGATTGTTGAGCTATACACCCACAGTTTCGTTTGGAAATATTTGTAAAACCAACAATAGTTCCATTGATCTACAATAAATAAAGAAATTTCATTGAATAGATACCTCTCAATGTCTTTTATTTTAAGATGTATGAGGTATAAATCAGACGAAATAAAACGCAAGTAAGACAGAACGCGAGAGAGAGAGAGAGAGAGAGAGCGAGAAGACAGAAAAGAAAAAAAATAGGGAATCAAAAAAAAGAAGAAAACGAGAGAGCTTTTCTCACGCAATCACTCAAGTACGAGTCAGTAGTAAAGAATTGTACGACAAAGAAATACAAAAAAAAGAACACCAACAAGAAAGAGGAATGAATGAACGCGAATATCGCCATAGCAACGGACTCGATTGGTTGTTCTTACAGGTGAATAATGTAAATTTTATTTAATTAAAATAAAATATAGCATTATCATCATTAGAAGAAATTCATATTATTTAAAATAAAATCAAGATTTCAATGATACAGAGGGCGCTAACAGGTAGCTTGATGGATATGCTCCTGTTCTTGGTTCTTTTTTTGTTCTTGCGCGTGAAGAATGTGGCAATAGAAATCAACGTAATCTACGATATTCAGGTTCAGGTAGATATCAAGAACTTTTTGTTGACCCCATCCAATCTCAGAATACTTTGAAATAAGTCAAGGACATTGTTTTCAATGTTTTATGTTCTAATAAAAATAAAAATTGCATTATTCTCTTGTTTGCTTTATCGGTTTGAAGAGCTTACACGTTGATTCTATAAATAGAAAAATTAATTTGCTTCTAAGTTTGACTTCTAATTAATGCTATTAATATGAAAAGTAGTATTTCTCACGCTCTGTATCGGACATTCTCATCATGCATCATTATCCTAGTTCTTTAAAATTAAAAGCAAGAAAAACTATCATGCTATCATTTTCTCTACAAAAAAAAAGTGAAAATCCAATTAGTTAAAAGCAAAAGAATTCTTTATCGGCAAACAAAAAAGATAAAAGTAAATAAAAATAACCTTATGCGTCGAATACGACAATAAGTGTTTACGATCACTTAAAGTAGTAGTATATGATGTCTATAAATCATTACGACAAGCAGCAATATATTTTATATCCTACAGTAGATACTGACTATAGAGGAGCATTGGCCATATTTATGTTGAACGAAAAAGTAATAAATCTATTGAAATTTCGACTGATTCTTACAGAACAAAAATATCATAACTTAGTTCTAATCAGCAAACGAAAGTTTTGTTTGGAAAAACTCTCAGTCTGTGTTCGGTCTATGACGTAAAAGGGAATAGACATTTCTGTCTGAAAATGAAAGTTTCTCTTGTGTATAATTGATTTGATCTAAACGAAGATAAAAGAACAGACATCACTAGGTCGTAAAAGCAAATTACCAATGTGAAAAGCAAAGCACAAGAGACATCTTCATTCGGGGAGTTTCTATGAAATTCACGTAATACTGTATTCGATGAAAAAAGAAAAGAGATTTTGCGAGATATTCTGCTGATAGTTTATTAATCGTCCTCAGTTGCATTCTGCAAAAGTGAACTAATGATGCGCATTGTCGGTGTTTATATTAGCAATGAATATGTAACGTAGAGTACATTGGGGATACTGATTACATTGACATCAGCACAAGTTACCACATGGAGATATGAACTCTATCAAACTATGCCTTTTTTTGTGTTGTTGGTATGTTGCAAAACTTCAGCGAGAATACACGTGCCAGTGTGAGTTACAAATAAATAATTCACACTATTCATTAAGATCATCGACCTCGCTTCATTCAGAACAGACTTGTCAATGTTTTAACCGTTCACTTCCCTTTACCCGCTGCAATTACCTTGTTTCCCATGTAACACAAAATCGTAAAAAATCTGATTAAAATTGATTTTTATGCGATTAGAAATCTATTTGAATCAGATTTTTCAACCTTCAAAGGCAGATCATTTTTGATTTTGATTTTATTTTAATTAATTTTAATTGATTACCTAAAAAATTATTATAATCGATTAAACTAAAATCAAAATCAAGAATAATCTGCTGTTTAAGGTTGAAAAATCAGATTAAAATAGTGCCAGTATAATAAATTTTTAATCTGATTATTAATCCAATTTTTTTACATGGGTTAGACACATGGCAAAAAGAAACTGACAATGATAAAAGTACTTTTTGCATTGGTCTCTAGAATAAATTTCTTTTTTTCGTTGCTTTGTCGTTGGAGGATTAAGTCTAGAGCTGTGAAATTATCCTAGTAAATCTTCTTTCTACCTGCAAGCAAAATAGATCTTTCTATGGATGACAGGCGCTAAGAAAATATAATCATCCTTCGAGTCTATAGTAGACAAGTGTAAGAAAAACCTTGACCAAAATTAATATATATATATATGTTTTACAAGCGTCCACTCGTGAGAAGAGCAAGCATTATTTATTATGCATGTAATGATTGTAAAGATTGTAAGATGGTTCAACGCAAACTAGACGCTTATCTTACAAGAGATGTCAAATACATGCAAACCTTTTTCAGTTTCATTTTTATCAGTTCACTCCTTCATATGTTAAAATTTTGTGACCTACGAGAAAAAAGCTCACAGCATGAAAGATGGAAGTAGTTCTATCTCTCGTCTTGTATCACAAGGTCACTAAACTGTTCTACATGACAGCAAATGAGTAACTACCAGAACAGATCATATTCGACGAGGCATCACTCTAAAGTTATTTCACTAGCGAATCTTCCTGTGAGGTTCTTCTACTTGATTCAATTTCAAAACAAAAATCACACTTGCTGAATTTTCAAAAAATTGCTCTCAATTGACTCGGCCATGAACTTATCATTACCGAAAGTACTTTTTATCAACTCTTACGTTGTTGTAGAGCAATTAGATTTTTAAAATTATTATAATCCAGATGCTAATCGTCTAAATTTAAATGGTTATTTTTCTCACAGACGCCTCTTCATCGAATGATAATCTTTCAAATTGCTCGCGCATGTATGACATAATGCAATCAAATAAGCTACACCATTTATAAATATATACATATGATTGATGAGTATGATTTGTCATACTGTATCATTACCAGTCATGTAATCATAATAAACATGATAGAATTTTTTTAAAGATATACAAAAATAAAGAAAAACAAAACAACGGACCGAGTATTACGTCAGACTCGAGAGATGAACAAAGTTAGTAATAATAGGAGAGAATAATGAAGAGAATAACCACTGTTACGTCGCTGTTCTTGCTTTTCTAAGTTTTGATCATAATTATCATCGTTATTGACATTCCATATGATGGGTGGCTTCCGATGATAGATCGGTATTCGATCTTTCCAATTAACTGTCGTCGTTATTCGTCTTGTCGTTGTAATTACAGTAGATTGTTCAGTGCTTGAACTCTCTTCTGATTCTTCATCACTATATAAATCGTTATCTCCATAATCATAAAAAGCAGTATTTGTATCGTCAATTGAAGGATAGTCATCAGTCCGAGCTGTAGTTGTTGTCGTTGTTGTTCGACGAGTTGTCGTCGCTATTCGATGTGAGGTCTTCCTGGTGATAGTCGTTTTCGCGGTGGTGCTGGTTGTTGTTGTTGTTATCGTCGTCGTTGTTGTTTCATCTGTTGAGTCTTCATATGCATAATCGGAATAATCGAATTCATTGTCATTTGGATAATCATCAAGATCATTCGATTTTAATGCATCAGTGAAGTTTTCAATCATTACATTTATTTTCGATTCATTTACTGTTGATGGATTTGTGGTTGGATTAATATTAAGTGCTAGACAAAGAAAGCAAATATATAGATCAATGTCAATGACTGTGTGACATGCTCTAACAGTATGGCATTCGTACTAAGATGTTTTTTTTAATGTCCCAATGTCATCATCTTGAATAGATGTGCATGTGGTTCTATGATATGAATGCCTGACCGGGAGCTTTAGAACAATCCGCTTGAGATTGTCTTATTATTACTGACAACTAATCGATAGAAATTTTGTATTATAAAAATAATCAGCTTATCTATAACCTTGATAAGTCGTCGACTTTTCTATTCTTACTCTCTATAGAATTGCCTACTGGAAAATTAAGTTACCTGATGTGACGCGATGTGTACTGGCATTTACTAGTGATTTTTGTTTCATTTCTTTTACGATCCATTGTAATTTTAAACTTAATGGTTTATCATAATTTAACTTTACAGAAGATCTAAATTAAGAAAATTGTTTAAAAAAAAAAAAGAAAAGTTCCATCACTTTTCAATTTAGCGTACCCTTCATTGTGTGACATTGAAGTTCCTGTCCAACATTCATTTTGATTTATTGATGAAATTCCTTTTGATTTACAAACTTGTTTAGGCAGTTCAATCCAAAATGATCGATACGACTGCAACGATTGACGCATATGACTCAGCTGTTGGTCTAATAGTGATAACGCTAGTGTTTCACTGTATTCGTCATCGATTGTTTGATCGATAGCAAATGCTTGACGTCGGCTACGTACTTGTCCACATTGATCGATGATCTTTATATACAAAATCATAAGAATATGAATAAAACCCATGACTATTAATACATACGTCCTTGTTTCCTACTCCGCCCGAATTAAAAAAGGTCATAACGGCATCCGATATCGATAAACCAATTGATGATAAAACCTTTTCAATATTGTTAAAATAAGCAGCATTGTCAATCGAATCTAAATAGATTCAATGAAACAAAAACTATCAATTA
>OENM01000294.1:0-26194 GCA_900239745.1 Rotaria magnacalcarata | reverse complement strand
TGAACTGTGTGTTAGTGAAATATAATTAGATGACGCCTTAAAGAAAGAAATATACCGGCGCATATTTTTATTGTATATTGCAGAGGATACGACTACTGTATAAATAGTTCAATAAAGACGAGAGAATATATCGTTTAAATGTCATTCGTTGTTTTGCGTAATATTTTTCCGTAATCGTACAAAGACATTTTTAATGGGATCTAATAAGTTGACAACTATTGATGAAACTGAATGTTCATCGTCATCTCAATCGCCTGAAAATTCATTTTTACAACCAAGTTCAACTAAACCAACCATACAAAAACACACTCGAATAAAGGAAAACTTATGTTAATTGTTAATGGTTATAATTTCCAATTTTAAAATTTCAATAGAAAGAAAAACTAAAAGAACTTTCTTTTTTTGTCGCAAATGAAAAATAAATTAGAATTTTATTCATTTTAATTGATTATATCACATGATTGATTCTATGAATAAGAGTAGTTCATGTTTTACAGAAAGCACATCTTGAAAATGAAAGACATTTTTTCGGAGGACAATATCTCTAAGGACCATTTCTCAGGGACATTTTTTCAAGGACGAAATATCGGGGATATTTTTGAAAGGACATTTTTTTAGGGGCATTTTAGACTATCACCATTTTTTAGTCAACGCAATACATATGTACTCTAAAATTTTTAATAAAATTCACTATTTCTAGTCTTATTTTTAGTAGATCACAACGCTGGCATTTGGTGTTTTTCCGATTTGAAGAAAATTTTAATACAGATTTTTAAAACGCTTATGAGCAGCACGATCCAATGCTTCACGATGATCAGGATGAGCTATATCGATTAATGCTTTAGCTCGTTGTTGATAGTTTTTACCAAACAAATTTGCGACACCATATTCAGTTACTATATAATGAACATGAGCTCGAGTTGTTGTTACACCAGCACCTTCTTTTAACTAGATGTACGAAAAACACGGCAATGAGCAAATTCGAAAACAAAAGTGAACATCGAAACTTACTGTATTAACAATGCGTGAAATTCCTTTTGTCGTTTGTGATGGTAGAACAAGAATAGGTTTTCCTTCGTGACTTAATGCAGCACCACGCATAAAATCCATTTGTCCTCCAACACCTGAATAATGCATTTGACCTATTGAATCCGCACACACTTGTCCAGTAAGATCGACTTCAATAGCGGCATTAATCGCACACATTTTTCGATTTCGACGAATCTCCGCTGGATCATTTGTTATACCAACGTCAAAAGCAAATATATTTGGATTATCATTAACGTAATCGTAAAGTTTTCTCGTTCCCAATATAAATGTACATGTTGTTATTCCAGGATGAAATTTTTTATAACGATTAGTAACAACACCTTTTTCAATTAATGCCATAACACCGTCGGATATCATTTCTGACGCTATGCTTAGATCTTTATGATTTTCAAGACATTTCAATACACAATCAGGAATGGTTCCAATACCCATTTGAACTAGAAATAACATTTTCTCATGCGCGTTTCAATAGTTACTGGAGTAAACGATAGAAAAAAAACTTCCTACGGATTCAGTTTTTTTCCGATTGTTCGTTCAATTATGTATTTCGAATCTTTCTCTCCTTATAAGAAATCTATATATTCTAGATATCAGAAAAATGTAAATATGAATCAAATATTGTAAGTATCGAGGATGAAAATCGCTACTATACTTCTTTCATTACTTACGTGTACTTCTATCGTCAATCAATTCAGCTACATATTTTCCAATTGCTTTTTCAACGTCCGAGATTTCTTTTGAATAATCTACTTCCATCAATGGTTCATCATGTTCGACATAAGCATCGATTTGATTCATATGTACAAAGGTATCGCCATGTACCCGTGGCATATTACGATTGATTTGTGCAAAAACCTTTTTTGCGTTTCTTAGAGCAGCTCGTGTTATTTCAATTGAAATACCAAGTGAACAATAGCCATGTATGTCAGGCGGTGATACTTGAATGAAAGCAGCATCGAGCGGTAGAATATTCTCATCGAAAAAACGAGGCATTTCACTGAGTAATGCTGGAATGTATGAAGCCGTACCTTTAGCAATGGATGGTCGTGCAAAACCAGATGCGAAAAGACTATTGACAAAAAAGCTGTCTTTTAATTTCGGATCAGTAAATGTATTATCAAGAGCGAGAACCCCCATGATTTCGACACGTCGAAGTTCATTGGCACGTTGTGCCAATAGGCGATTGAGATGTTTTGGTGTACCACCGCAACCTGATAGCAATAAAAAATTAAATCATAACAAGAACTGGTCAGTTACTTTCTAAAGAAGGTCTCGAGATACTAATTTTAATTGTAATCTATTTAATTAAGTTCACTCATATTTTCAAACTTGGTTATTACATTATAGTCTTAATTCGTATGATGAAAAGCACACAGCAATTCAAATGTTTCGTCCTCGTTCTATTTGAGAAACACGAGTAAATGCATTGGAATCTGTACAGAAACGTTTTCAGTAGTGTTGCTCTACTTACCATGAACAAAGATTCTTGACCCCGATTTAATGGATGATAAGCCTTTATCAATCAGGGCTCTTGTCATATTTGTGAAGGGTTATTGCCTTCAATAAAAAATAGTCTTGGTTTTTTTTCTTTTATCATTATTAAGGTTTAAAAGCAAAAATTACCGCGCTACGTTGGTTTATTGATGAGCAGAAGTATGAAATTTTTTTGTAGATACGAAGCATGCGAAACAAACACGCGTATCGAAATTAATGAAAAAGATTAGATGAGTAACTGCTTTGTTATTTCTTTGCATTACTATTTTATCGAATGCATCGTGCACACCTTATTCTCATGTTGATGAAAAACGACGATATTTCTGTTGTTTGATTTCAAGGAGAAAAGTCAGTTGCAACGAGTATATTTTGATGACAATGAATCCCGTTATCTTCTTTAATGATAATCGAAGTTAGACAAAATGAACTTTTACTATTTTGTTGCTTTCAAACATTCTAATTTTCATTTTGACGAATAGAAGAAATGAAAACTTGTTAAAACCAACGGTAAAACATAACCAAGTTAGAAGATGGAATTTTTGCCTGCGTATAATTGTTAGTATTTTGGGTTTTTTCGATTTTAGCAATATACTTTGATTTCAATATACTCAAAACTTCTCATGAAGTAATGAGAAGTCGAATTTTGAGTTTGCTGAACTTTTTTTTATCCTTTTCCTGAATATGTATGAATTTGTACAAAAAAAAGGATTAAACCGCACCAGTCCTTTAGCCAGAGAAGCAAAATTTCGAGATATAATCAAATTTTTGTAGGATCAGAAGTATTGCCTACGATGATTCTTCAATAAGGTTTACTCCACAAAATGAGACATCGCCGATCAGTCGCTGAAGTATAGAAATCTAATTGAAGATAATAAAAATACTTCCGGCTTTTGTGTAAAATTATTAAAAATCAGTCAAAGAGTACTAAATTCACTATTCGAATTTTGATCAACATTACGAGCGATAAAAATAAATCATGTTAAACAAATTCTATCGGCTAAGTTTCGTACCGAAAATCATCTACTCGTTGATTTATCTTTTTTTTTGTTTCGAAAAAATAACGTCATCACAGTGTCTATTTTTTTATTATCAAAAACAAAGAAACTCGATAGATACATATGCGTACATGAGTATAAAAATTATCAAGAACATCTTAGTGTTCTTGTCCATGATAGGATGATGGTGAGATTCCATAATGCATTGATAACAATGTATTACTCGGATCAGTGACTGCAGAAAAAAATGAATTCGGATGCATCGACGCATAAGTTGGTATTGGCGGTGATCGATATGCTGATGTTCTCGCTAAATCATCATATAAATCTATCAACAACAAGAAAACATTAATATTAAAATAAAATCTATTATCACATACTGGTCTGAAATTCGTACGCTGCTCGACTTGGATCAATTGTAGGATAAGGATTAATAGGCAAATAATCATTACAAACTGTTCCCATCATTGCTAAGAAAATAAGATATATTTGTTCTTGTACACTTTTTATTCCGAAATCTTAATCATGCGTATCGTATTCTTACATGTAAACTAATTATTATTATAATTTCAATCGATTCTAAAATAAATGAATTCTACTTACCAGCACGATTCGATTGATCAATCATTGGCTGTACGATTCGCCTTCGCGCATTAATAAACCTATTAATTAACAAACAAACAAAAAAAAAGACTGAGAGTAAAAGTCAGTTATCAAGTAATAAGAAAAGCAGCTGCATCTTTCCGTCAAACAGACGTCTAATCGATGATTGAAACCTGTCAACACTATGTTTACAACAATAGACTACAGAAAATAGATGATTGATGAGTTAGAGAATTATCTTCTAATGTTCGTCCGCGCGTATCTCCTTGAAAGAACAAGTCTAATGATCAATGGTTGCATGATCGAAATAAGGAAGAAGGAAAATTTCCCGGAGCGCTAACTGTTTTCGCACAGTTCATCTTTCGAACAATTGATCAGATGAAATCTGATGTGTGTGTGTGTCAATCGATTAACTCAATCGATGATGACACGTCGAGAAAAAAAGAATAACCATTGAAATGTTCTCAAATATAACTGTGAAAATCGAAGAGTGACTAAATAAATCTTCACGAAAAACTTCAAATATTGGAAAATATTTCAACGAAATTACTTTTCTCCTGTCTGCATACAGCCTATCGAATCATATATTTTTAGATCTGAACTCGACCGAGACCAATTCCTATGTACACTATATTTTGCTATACTGAACATTTATTTATTCAACTAATTACACCGAATTTTCAACTGGAGTTCATGATGCTATGCCATCGATACATGTATCACGCAAAAGTGATTCCCTATGAAATCACTTATTTACAAGAGCAAAATCGATTCGACTTTGTTAACTCATTTCAAATACGAAATTTAATCATAACGGTTTGTAAAATAAACAAAGAAATCGAATGAATATAATAAGCTATTTAAATTTAAAAAAAAGCTTTCATATGGATTCGTTTGATGAATCGATGACAATTTAATTGTAGGTTTAATTTTCTATCTCCCATTATGACACGTTTAAAAACGGATGTGCATAGGTGAAATGAAATCGAAAAACAGAGAATGGTGTGTGACAGTTGCTTTTTGTCACGCGATGAACATACCAATTATTAACTTGCAATATATTAAGATTCGTTTCTCTAGCAAATATTTTCTTTTGCTCTTCTGATGGATATGGATGCTGCAATAATAATAATAAATTATAATCAACAAAAAATAAATAAGTCAATTGAAAAATTTACATTTAAATGTTGAAATAACCAAGCGCGCATTAATGATGTTGCCGATTTCGGAAATATTCCTCGTTTCTTTTGACGACGTTGCGGTCTATCGTCGTTTTCCTCACAAGGATCGCTCTCAAAATTTTCACTCATGTCCTCTGTTACTGACATTTGAGGTGAAACATATTGGGTTTTAACCGGTAATAAACATATGGGTTTAATATCATCGTTACTTATTATACTTTCTTCTTCCTCCTCCTCCTCCTCTTCTTCTTCTTCTTCTTCTTCTTCAGATTTCGTATTATCCATAACCATATTCCTTAATTAAATGAAATTAATTTTGTTTTTCACTAGAAAAAAGTTTCTTACATTGGTATTTTGCCTTTTAATAGATTAATATATTTCTGACAAAAATTATCGCACAATTCGTGAACTTTTTCGATTTCGAGTAAATGAAATCGGAGGATTTGTATTGCTTGTATCATCTAAAAACACAGGTAATCTTCGATATATTTCCGATAATCCGAAGACAAGAAAACTGTGTTGGTCGCTCGTATGTTTCACTTACTAAATTATCCATTTCCGGGTTTGATCTATAGCATTGTAATTGTTCTTTATTTAACTATTGAACAAAAAAACAGCGATGTCAATGCTCGTTTTAATTGAATTAAGAAATACCTGTTTGGTAAACTCAACAATATCTTCGTTAATTGTTCCAAGTAAACTAGCAGAATTTGTCGCTAATTCGCATTTATCAAATAGAATTGCTAATAATGGGAACAACGGATGACTAAATAGCAGAACGTAGTTTTTAAAAATAAAAATCTATTTTCTTTTGATTTACCTGTAGATAAGATCTTTATTCGTATGCATCAAATAACAATTTAGCTAAGAAAAAAAAATTATAGGTGTAAAATGAAAGAATAGATCCTTACAGAATTGATGTCCATTATTAGTCTGTTAAATTTACTAGTTGCGAATGTATGTTTCGATGGCAATTACACTCATAAAACGTTTGATAGAAGAGAATTAGTATCGCGTGTTTTTTCCCTTTCTATGGTTGTTCTGTCAATCAAGAGAAAATAAACGAATGACGAAGAGATATTGGCTATTCTTCATGGTGATACTCGTCAATGATTGGGAGATAGATTCTTTTTTTTATATATTTTGTGTGCATCTGTATATTGTAAAGCATTTCTTTTCTCTTCCTGCTGTGTATCGTCTCGTTGAGATACACTTCTCTAACGATGAGAAAAGACATATGTGTATCTTGCTGAGTAAATTCAATTAATCAAATGATGTGAAGTTGAACAATTCAAATGTTGATTTATTTTGTTTCGACTATTTTTGATTCAATCAAGAAAGTTCATTTTGTTTTTCAAAATGTGCTCACAAATCATCGTTTTTTTTTAAATATCGCAAATCAGAATGATCTTTATATTTACTTAGGGATTGGGGTAGTTTTAAAATCGATGTCCAAAACATGAGTTTGACTTCATAAAGTTTTTTGAACTTGAAAGAGATACGAGTCCAATAGAGAATTTTTCTATTGTGCCGTTATGCGCACGTAATCTTTGAAAATAATCTCCAAAACTAGTCATGAATGTACGTAGGGCTATTTTGTAGTCACAGTACACTTGATCGATTTTCAGTTTTGTCAAAAATTCTTTTGCAAGCAGAACGGTTATAGACAAATCGTCGGGAAAGTTTCAACTTTTTGCAGATAGTCGAGTGGTTTGATAATTCTGCTGTACCAGAAACTGAAATGAATAGGTCTCCTTTATCACATATGACAGTTCCGTGAATCATACCCTTAATAATATCCACATTTGTAGATAATAATTAGAATAATTACGACAAAATTCGCGAACAAGTTGTAGTTTCAATTTTGAAATTTTCTCAGCTAGAGATTTTTTAAATCCAAAATGCCTCATAAATAACATGATAAATTACCGTCCGAGTACTCATAATATACAGTGAATATGAATTTTTTTAATCTATAGAAAATTTTCAAGTATAGTAGCGATGTCTGGTGGAATGTAATTTCATAGATTTTAGACTATTTAGAAAATTTTAAGATCAAGACATTAATGTTAATGATATTTTAGATGCATCTAATATCATAATATAGTGATAGCGTCGCCTAAATATTTATTTAGTAATGATACAACTACTAGATTTATTGAAGTTCCAAGTCTTAACAAATGACTCTTTCCATGGGTATTGAAACTTCTTACTAGTGCAAATTTTTAGTGATTACGAATAGTAGTTAAATTGTTTTGGGCGCGCTACTGAAAGGCACCAATTATTTTTTAGAATCTTCCATCAGCTTTAATTTTCATAAAACGAACGGCTTGATATCACGACGTATAATTTTGAATCTGGTAACTAGAACAAGGTTCGTAAGAGCACGGACTACTGGATTAGATTTTGCTTGAAAAACTTATCAGTAACAGTACGACTATAAATCCTTACTGCATGAATATATCTACTAGCAACGACCCATTCTCATTCCACATACTAAGGTATCCCAACCTGAAACTCCACGTCCAATTCTAAGATAGCTGACGAAATTATAGCTGAAGGCGAAACGACACACAGCAATCGTTCATAGAAAATTGAAGATGAACCGAAATTCAGATATTTAAGATTGATGAATGTAGTTTGTCATATTTTGTAATGTTAAGAACAAACACCAGGGTTTGAGTTTTGAAGATAGGAGTTAAAAACATCTGATTTACTCATCTCTGCTCTACATGAAACACTGATAAACATGATACTCATTAAATTTTATTTTGATTGCTACATCAAAGTATCTGCTCCATTTTTTAAATAACTCGGGGGGTAGACATGCCTACTTTTCGTCTTGTAAAAACATTACATACTACTATCGGTGTGTTTTATCTCAATTATGAATTGTCAAACATTGCTTTTGCAGTACAATTTCTGCTTTAAGAGCAAATACTCAAAATAAAAAGAAACCGAAATTTGAAGGTATGAGTAGTTCCATTAGAGACATAGCTCACAAAACTCACAATCATTTTCTCTATTGTATCTATACGTATCATTAGCATCGGAAATGTATGTTGCGTATCCTATATATCGTAAATTTTATTCAATGGAACGGAATTCACTCACTGCGACCTTCTTGCAATAAACCGTGAAAGAGTACCGTGGGAACAAATGACATTGAAAGAAAAAATTGTTATCGATAGTATATGATGCATTACTATTCTTTTTTGTTTACAGAATTTAAATAACTAAATCACTGCATCTGTTTTGTAAAGCTTTATTTTTATCTGCAATTTATTTTCTTGGTAAATTTTCTATTTCTATTTTTTCGCATATTTCAATCTCCATTGAAATTTTCATATCAACTGTGATATATTCAAACTTAACCAACGGAGCGAATCGCAAGGACATTGCCTCAGGTTCATAAGAGAGACAAGACATTTGTTTAAAATAAATTAGAATCATATCCGATATTATTGAATTCTTCTTAATGCAGTGGGTCACCATGACTGTAGTG
This sequence comes from Rotaria magnacalcarata, assembly GCA_900239745.1. NCBI lineage: Eukaryota > Metazoa > Rotifera > Eurotatoria > Philodinida > Philodinidae > Rotaria > Rotaria magnacalcarata. The sequence goes on along the minus strand of OENM01000294.1, from coordinate 17,366 downwards.
ACTGATAATAACCCTTTCAATCCTAACATTTTCTTTCGTTCTGCTTGACCACGAAAAAAGTCAGTTCACATTTTCCTCGCTTGCGCTTAGTGATCACAAACACAAACCATCTGTGTTCGAACTCTGACTGCATTAGCTATTCATAGTCATAAGAAAGTATTTTTTTGCTTCAACCTATAAGACCACCGAACGCAAGATATTTCGTTTTCGTTCTTCATATCATCTCGTAGATGACGTGCCGGATTGAAATTGAAAAGGTTAAAGATTGTCATACGCAAGCATTTATCTGTCTAGAGCATTCTCTCGAAAATTTTAGATGCTCTCACATAAACATTTTCCATTAATCATGATACCGCATTCCTGGAATTCATTCTGTAAACACGCGCACAAATGTAGGATTAGAATGTTATCAAACGAATGTTTGTATTAAATAGAAGCAGACTCGATGGTTAGTCCTAGTTTGATGAACGTTTATTTACACATTTCGAGCATTAATAATGTTACTATTTTAAGAATTTTTGAATTTACAAGTGTTGGAAGACAAAGAAAATAAGGTCGTGTAATTTTAATGGTTTAATTAAACTTGATATAACTTTTCCGAATTGTATGAGTTCATCATTCTTTGAGACGAGAAGCAAGTATACATAAGAAACCATTTTGTCATTTACTATTTTTGATAGCAGTCATCTGTATGCAAAATTCTTTTCTATTCGACCGAGATATTCTCTCGGACTACAACGTGTACTATCGAACATTTCATCATCTTTTTTCCTGTTCTACGCAGTGCGTTTCGTCATCCTTCGTTGCTTTCTTTGCACCGCATTTCATCATTCTTCGTCTAAAAAGAATGTGCGAACGCTTTTCTTCCCCTTGAACCTACTGGTCGTACTTTATAACGACTTGTTCACCATCGCATATCACACACACTTTAGTTTCGTTCTCCCTTGTTGTTCATCCTCAAATATAAATGACGTCGCATATTGTGTGAGCCGTTTTTATTGTAAAATGCTTTGTTAAAATTAGTGAAATAATGTTATTTTGGTTTTAGTTCACAGAGCGGACTATGCAGTTTAGATTTGAATATTGTTGTAGATTCAGTTAGATTAATTTTGCTTTTTTTTATACTACTTGTTTTACTCGTGCAGAAGAAAATTTAAACGTATTTTTAATATTTTTCAATGGTAAATAATCATCGTAAAATTTTGTTTATGCATTGCTCGACGTAGAATTTATTGAACTATTTTCTCTAATCATACGTAATTTTTGAAAATCATTAACTTTCATACTTAGTTATGCATAAAAAACATGCTATTTTAATTTTCAATTTATGGTATTTTGTTTATTTTCACGTAGTAGCTTGAAAAAAACAAAGAACTCGAATATGTGAGAATGTATTAATCTTTTTAAAGCAATGCTAATGCTGTTTTTCTTTTCTCAGATATATTGTACCCATTGACGTTCTCTTTCTTCTACTTCTGCTGGCACTATTCTTAGAATAGAGAAGAATCGTGCGCGCATATTTTCTCTGATAAAATAAGTGGCAAGACTCGAGTGGGAGGAATGTCAGTGCTTTTCACTACAAGTGTATATATGTTGTTCACAATAGGATATTTCCTCAGTCAAAAGCATAGTTATTATTTTGTTATATAAAAATGTGTGACTGATATGGCTATTTTAGACGATAATAAACGAAAACAAATATGGAACAGATCGATAATAAAATCGTACCTGATGGTGGATGGGGATGGATGATTGTCTTAGCATCATTCTCGATTCATTTCATTATGGACGGGTAAGTGATGTTTTTCTCATAATTTTTCTAACTTTATATATTAAAAAATGTATAGAATAACGTATTCGATGGGTCTAGTATTTTTGGACCCCATGCGAGCTCAGCTTTCACTCGACCGAGCTTCGGTATCAGCTATTTTCGGTATTTTGCCAGCTGTTACTCTTGGCGCAGGTGAACTATTAGATTATTATATTAGATTGAACATCGCTTTTTCATAGCTATACTTTTATTTTGTTTTAGGACCGATCGCAACCGTTCTTACTAATATGTATGGATGCCGTGCAGTAGCTATAGGAGGTAGTTGCCTAGCTTCGTTCGGTTTTCTTCTCAGTCGACTATGGGCCAATGTATGGTTTTACTATTTTACGATTGGTATCATGGGAGGTACGTGTTCTTTTGTAGATAGAATCGATATTTGATTAAGTTGAAGATTAAATTTTATGTGAATTTATTCATTGAGAGACGCAAACCTGATTCAAATGGTGATACAAGAAAGTACGATGACGAAGATTTTGTCTTTCTATATAGATTTTTTTATCGTAAAAGAATCTTTGATTCAAGTACTTTGTAATACTTTGCCTATTTGAATCAGGCGATTTTCACATTCTGTCAGTTCATAAAAAAGAAATTTATTCTCAAAACTGAAAGTCTGTCATATAATGAAACAATGAAAAGTGTATAATAAACATGTGCGTTTTCACTAATTGGTTTTCGATCTTTACTTGACTGAATTTAGTTTTACAGATGAATTCCTTTCTAACAATGTATTGACAAAGTTCAATAATCGTATAATAAATGCTATAGTCAATTTCTCATACTAGTGATATCAGCAATTGTATCAAGTCTCAATGTATGAATGTGAAAGAAAATAAATTCGCTTAAATTTTATCTGTTGACTGAAGATATAAGTTAATCATCTTTGTTTTTGTTTTCAGGTCTTGGCTTTGCATTAATGTATTTACCAGCCATTGTTTCTGTTGGATTATATTTTGAAAAAAAGCGTACATTTGCTATGGGCATTGCGGTATGTGGTTCTGGTGTAGCTACATCCGTATTTTCGCATATCATGGATGGAATCGTTAATATACATAAATGGCTCGGCTATAGAAATGCATTGGTTCTCGAAGCCGGTTTGATTTTTCTCAGCATTCTAGCTGGTTTATTGATGGTAATTATATTTTCTTTCGTTGTAAAACTTAACTACCAAAAGTGACAAAATTCATATACGTAATGAACATCAATCTGAAAGTTTGATACGATTAGACAAAGCTTCATAGATAAAAAAAGAAATCTTTCAGAATGATAATAGTGAAATTCTTTATTTAGCGCCCGCTGCCACAAGAACCTAGCGAACAACGACGACTGGAACAAAAATTACGTAATGAAGCAAAACAAAAGCAAGTCGAATCAGCTTCATTTTCGCAGAATAAGTCAGAATCATCGAAAAATAATGTTGTTGAAGGTAAAATTCTTCATAGAATTTTATTGATCTACATTTATTGATATTGTTCTCATGGAATATAGGCGAGCCGATGTTCGTAGTGGCCACTATTGAAAAATTCCCGAGCAAATCTTTCTTGCATCAAATAGTCGAACAAATTGATCTTAATCTACTCAAAAATGCTGCATTTGCGTTATTTACTCTATCGAATTTTTTGGCAAGTCTCGGCTTCAATGTCGTGTACAATTTTGCTGAGGATCTTGCCAATGACGCAAACGTTATCAAGGACAAACGATCCCTTATTCTTGTGTTATTGGGTGTGTCGAACATTCTCGGTCGTTTTATCTTTGGTTTCTTAGGTGATCGAAAATCGGTAAGAAAATTGTTGCCATTTGAAAATCTATATGCGACAAAATTATTTTCGTTTCATAGGTTAATCGACTGTTATTATTCATTATAACATTATCTGTTTCTGGTTTGGCTATAATCGCAGCTCCATTATGTGGCTCTTCTGTTCTTCATCATATCGGTTATGCATCTTGTTTTGGCTTCTTTTCGGGTGGTTACGTTACTTTAACAGCAATCGTTCTTGTCGATATAGTCGGCATTGATAAGCTATCGGATGGATTCGGTGTTCTTTTACTTTTTGTCGGTATTGCAACCGCTATTGGAACACCAATTGTTGGTAAGTATTTACAATTATTAATTTTCGGTCACTTGTATGTATTTATTTTAATATGAAATATTTCTAGGGGCTATGAGAGATGCATTCTCTCATTTCGCTCGGCCGTTTTTCTGGCCTTATTTTATTTTTGGTGGTTTGACTGTGCTCAGTGGCATCATACTATTTGCCGTGCCTTATCTAAAACCAAAAAAGTCAAGTGGCAATAAAGTGGAGATGGTTTGTGATGATCTCTATCCGGGAAAAGATCTATCGCCTAAAGGTGAAAAACAAGAAAACGTTTAATTATTTGTGTACAATATTGTTGCTTACAATAATAAAGTTTGACCATCGGTATTGGCCAATAAAAAAAAAGAAATATAAATTTATAATTAGATTAATTGTTCAATTAGTTGTTTTTCCAAAGTTGCTTATATAGTGAATCCGCAACGATACAATTTTCTTTTACAATCATTGGTAATTGAACACGCATATTAGTAGTCTTAGACTGTCTAATAAGTAGCGTTCAATGCTTTGCAAACTTATCTTGTTTTTGTATTGTTAGTCATTAATGAAATAAATATTGAGTAGTTATTTAGAATTCGGTTAAATTATTTAACCGCATATCTCTTGATGGTTTAGATAAACAGAAAAATATCCTATTCTTTTAGTATTTCAGAATTTTTTGAAGACTAATAAAATCTCAAGAAAATAGTCTTTCTTCAAACTTATATGAACTGCTATATAACGATCAAAGCCATGAATGTATTGAGTTTGTTTACTTTTGACTACGCCTACATGTATATCACGATCTTGATCACACATAGTAAAATTTTTTTGGCATTGAAAGAAGTAAGGCGAAATATCTGCGAATATTTGAATCGTATTGGCTGATTTGCGTGACAAGCGTATTCAACAAGATGTGTTTTTCTCAAACATTAAAGACTAAAATTAACGTATGATATGAACATTGTTCAGCGGCGTAACCAGGATTTTTAGACCAATGGGCAAACCTTTCTTGTGTCAGAAAAGTCGATGGGCAAAATAGACAAGATTCTTATTGATGGGGCAAATATTTTTTGATCCAAAAAAGTACTCTTACTGTAAAAAACATAAATATGAAATGAGGACCTTGCAGTAAATTGCATATCATTCTTCGACATGAGAGTTCGGCAACAGGCATTTAGTCTACTGATACATTGGCGACAAGAAAATTTGTCAAATTTACTTCGTCGACCTCTTTTTGCCGAAAGTTTGTTTGTCGACATGTTTTGTAGACAAATCAATTCGTCAACAACGTATTTTCTTTCTGCAGTATCCGTTGGCCGACACGTTCGATCAGGGTAGTTCGAATTTGACACACTTCAACGTGCATTTGAATGAAATATATATCCAAACTCCTATCTAAAACATCTCGCTTTTGGTTCCGAAGCAGAAATGAATTGAATTAAAAATAGAACGCTTCAATCCTTCTCCGTGCTAGCTTTTTCTCTTACTTCTCACTGTGCATGTTTCGATAAGTATACTACTTATTTTTTCTCTTTTGTCTTGTTGACTATGTTGGCGCACAATCAATCCCAATCCTTGAGATTTAGTATTACTCAATTTCGTTCGTTGACGGGTTAGGATGAGGATTCCGCGAAAAATAAATTTTATTCTGTTTTAATTTTAGATCTCCCAAGTTATCACTTTAGTTCTTTTAATGAAACGACTAAATTGGCTAAAAGGACTAATGGAGTTAACGGAAATAGAGGAATCGGTATGAACTATGCATACTAAATATTATCTGACATAAGCAAAATATGAAAGCATACAAGCACAACGAGATAAAATTATTTTTTCCGGGGCCTATGCACAATTCTGAAAAAGTAAAATTTCAATGGGCAAAATTAACTCATAAAAATTACAATGGGCAAATCTCAAAATGAAATGGGCAAGTGCCCATTTGCCACCCCCTGGTTACGCCGCTGACATTGTTTGATAAAATTGATGTTCATTTTTGTTTTAATATTAGATAATATTTAAGAAGAACCACGAGTGATTGTCTTCTTTTCGTTTGTATAGAAAAAGTATTTTACTCATTTTTATTCGGGGACAGACATTTCGTACTAGTGTCTCCGACATCCGGTAATCCTTCAGGGTGTTCGGAATTGATTTTGCCTTTAAAAACGTTTACCGGGAGTCCGTAACTCATGTTGGTCAGGATATCGTAATAAAAACAAAAATACAGGGAAATCGGAACGAAATGGTCGACAATATGTAAAATACTGTCAGGAAATCGGGATGAAAATGGACGGATGTCCATAAACTCATTTTACCTGGAGATCGTACGTATATCATAATACTTATAGAGTGCGCTATCTTAAGGAGAATGGAAATACTATAATTAAAAATATCCGCTTGCAAATGGTATTGGTTAGACTATTAATGCAAACTACTGAATCATTTGAAATCTCTCAAAAAAATGTACACATGAACATAGCTACGAACATTCTGCTTCTTTTCATTACGATCTTCATGTTTTCATTGTTACGATCTTCCGGCCATTTTCATCCAGAACGCCATACAAATTTCAGTTTTTTTGTTTTTCAAAAATACTGCTGTCCGTTACGGTCTACTGGACAACTTTCATTCTGAGCATCCTGGTTGTTTAAAATTTTTGTCATTCCGAAGTAGAGGTCTGCGGTTCCACAAAATATGGAACCGGGAACCGAACCGGAAGCGGGCTTTAAAAGTTTTTGAGAATCGAACCCGAACCGGAACCGTAGAAAAAATTACTCGGGAACCGCTAAAGGAATCGTGGAACCGTTTCTTTTATATAATCACTCACATCAAGCTTTTTGTCATGATACTATTGAAAAAGAAATGATTCACAACTCATGTCAGAAGTGATTCTATACTGATCTTGAGGCGGAGATACAAATTTTGTGGTTAGCGACATCAGAAAGCATGGTCAATACCCCACATATTGTATATCATAGCCACACTTTGATAGGTAAACGGTTCCACGGTTTCGTATAATAATTTTGGAACCGAACCGGAACCGCTGTTTTGAAATGATTGGGAACCGGGTAATTTTTGGAACCGCAGACCTCTATTCCGAAGAGCATGTATGTTTTTTTTTATGTCAGGAGATCGTAACGAACATCTTCTCAGGCAAATCGTAATACAAATCTGTAACGGTTTTGAGTTACTTGTGGTTTATTCTTTCATATACTTATGGAAGGATTACAATGAAAAAGAGGGAAGAGGATAGACAAGGAAGATTGAGTTAAGAATAGCTGGTGAACAACAATTGAACAAGGGTATTTATATGTGCGCACGAAAGGAGGAAGATAGTGATAAGGACAGGCACTACCCCCAGCGATGATTGTATGACAGATGAATCCATCATATGGGTCTAGGTTAATTGCTCGCTAGGACAGTTGCTCGCGTGAACATTTGCTCGCTAGGATTCTTACTTACAAAAATATTTAGAAATAAACATGTAAGTAAGACACGAAAGTATTTATTAATAACAATAAAAATAATGATTAGCAATATACAAGAGAAAAGAGAAAAGAGACTCTATATTGATAACAAACGTCAGATATATTTCAATTGTTCCTTCATATCTGAATGTGGGTGTGGGTGTCTGGGTGTGGGTGTCGGGGTGTGGGTGTGGGTGTCGGGGTGTGGGTGTGTCGGTGCGGGTGCGTGGATGTGGGTGTATGATCTTCTATTTCTTCATGCCCACACCGACACCCACACTCATTTTTCTTTTTTTTGTTTTCAACTTTGTATTTTTCAATTAGTAGATTGAGAGAAATAGTGGATCACGTGCAACACCACATTCATCATCGAATCAAATGGTATATGACGAACAAATGAATATTATTTGAAGTAATGAGCATTGAAGACTCAAAGAAAGATCAGCTAATAAAAATGATACTAAACATACGGCAAAAAAAAGTTTTCTAATCTAGAAAAATATTTTAACAGATAAAAACTTCATGTTATTATTTTTTTTAGGCACCTATTTAAGTGCTAAGTGGAAAAATATAAATGATAAATAGATTATTGCTAAGTAAAATATATAGATACTCAGTAGAAAAATTAGACGCTCAGTGAATTTATTAAATGCTTAGTGGAAATAATATTTCTCGGTGACTAAAATTTTTGCTAAGTTAAATAATTAATATCTAAGTAAAATATTTAATTACTCAGTTGATAAATGAGATTGATAAGTTAGAAAATAAATTATATGGGTGTGGGTGGGTGTATTTAATTCAGCCCCGAACCGTCACACCCACACCCACACCCACCCAAATTTAACATTAAGTTCTGGGTAATTTTAATTTAAAAAAGTGAATTATAAATTGACATTTGTGTCATTTTTGAAAAAAAAGAAGTTGTAGTAATAAAAGAGTGTTATTATTGAAATGGAATAGATTTATGAAGGTGATTAATTGAATAGCATATTGAACAAAATCACTTAATTCAATTAATGTACTCCCTCCTTTATATACGAATAACTTATCGCAAGGAATTTTTATTGCGACGAACTGTCGTGCGACGATGTGTGCGGTCACCCCCTGAGTTACCTGACTTCCCAAAGTTCCTTGGTTTCCCTGAGATGCTTCACATATTGTGGTTTCATATCGCTCGTTGTTGCTTATTTCTTTTTGAGTTCCCAATTCCCGAAGAGTTCCAGACTCCTGGGAATTTGGCCACGTCTCAAATTAGCACTTCAATAGCATTTCGAATGTTAGAAATTCCATTACAGTCAACACAAAATGAATATATCTATTTTTGGATTTTTCATCATATGCCTGCAATACTCTGCTTGAAATCATGGATAAAAAACAATAAACTTCTTGAAATTTCAATTAAAACAGAAGCATTACATATATTCTGTAGTGTTCATGACAATTTCATATGTGCGAGCAGAATTGAACTCTATGATAGAATCAAAAAGAGAAAAAATTAAAATTATTTATAATCGTCGCACTTTTTGAAAACCAATCAACATATAGACATACTAATTTCATGGATATTGCAAACAATGTGATAAAATAAATCAGATAATTGTTTATTTTTCTTCGGTAATGAATATTTTTATTGAATTAAAAGAAACACAAAACATCTAGAGAACATTGTCGGACGACTCATCAAGGCAATGATTTTTATACATTTGTTTGTCTTTCATACTGAAACTGAATAAGATTTTGTTTTTCACTTTCATTTGGCAAAGATTGCAAAACAATGAATAATATGCTTCTTATATTACTATTGTCCTTTGTTAGCACAGAAGGATCTCATTTCAATGGTGGTACAATTACTTGGGCTCCTACAGATCCATACGATAATTCATCAACAGTGAATATAACAATCACACAATCTTATTCATGGATTTATCCTAATGTAAGTTGTACAACAAATGTTCCTATCACAACTAGTGCTTATAGTGGTTCGGATACAAATCTAACTTGTGTTTCAAACTGTGATACTGATGGAGGCTATTCAATGGAGCCTATTGATATTCTAACAGATTGTACTTCAGCTAGTACTCCATTAGGTATGATGTTAAGTGAACGATCAGTGAGTGTTACACTTAATGCAAGTGCTTACTTTTATCTTGCATATACGGGGTCGACTTGGAGAGCATTAAATAATCCTCCAGTAAACGGTCTTGGTTGGTCAATTTTAACCTTAATTAATCTTCAAATGCGAGACGATGGTATTTTAAATACACCACCTGCAGCAAATGTCATATCACCACAATATGTTATAGTTAATACAACAACTCAAATAAATATACTTGTCTCAGATGCCAACGTAGGAGATGATATTCGTTGTCGATGGTCTGTTTATCATCCTGGTTATCGAAGACGAAGAGATATAGATGAAGATTCATTTATGAACTCAATAAATCTTTATGAAGCGGACCCATATTTATCCATTGGTAGAGATATTGTACAAATCAGAGAGAAAAGACAAGGGTGTTCATCATGCAATTCTGGCACTTGTTCATTCGGCTGCTCTTGTGGTTGCAGTGGTTGTAGCGGTACTACGTGCAGTGGTAGTACATGCTCCATATGGCCTTCCTGTTTATATTTAACAACTACAACAACGTCAACAACATCAACAACATCCAAAACAACAACTACAACATCAACGACCACAACAAACACACTGTCAACAACAACCGAAACGACAACAACGACAGACACAACGACAACGACAACAACAACAGATACAACAACAACAACATCATATCTGCATCCACCAATCGATGAATGCGGTGGTATCTGCTATCCAAGTGCTCTACCCAATGATACTACATTATCAAATTGTACTGTATCATTTAATGGTTTGGTAGCGAATACTTGGTATGCCGTTGCCATTCAGGTAAGATTCAATTATAATAATAAAAACAAAGCTAAGTCAATACAATAGGTTGAAGATTTTATTAATGATACAAGTACTGTACCAATGAGTTCGGTTCCAGTTCAATTTCTGATTTATGTCTTACCAACACCATCGTGTTCTCTATTATCAGTTATTCTTCCACTTACATCTTGTTTACAAGTTCAAACAGGTGTAACAACAAATTTTACACTATATGCTATGAATCTTTGTGGTTCAGGAGTTACGATTACAGATATAATCGTATCGAAAGCAATTTCAGGCATGATAGCTGGTAATCTAACTAATTCAGCAACAAATTCGTCATTGGTTTATGTTACATACACCTGGACACCACAAGTAAATCAAGTTGGACTACAAAAGTTTTGTGCTATTGCTTATAACAAGTAAAAAAAACAAATTTAGTCATTATGACTAATCGATTTTTTAAAAATAATATAGTTTATCTGTACAATCAACACAATATTGTGTGACTTTTACTGTAACATCATCGACTCCGAATTGTTCAGTAACAACGTAAGTATTAAAAATAGTTCACATAGACTAGTTTGCTAAGTCAATCTGATACAGAGATCCACCCTCAGGTTCGGATCACTAAAGGGTAAGGGTGTACTAGATTGAATTTAGGTCTTAGCCAAAAGTCGAACAGGAACTGAATCCGTAAATATCGCTTTGATTCATGATCGCAACTTGAACCCAATCTGAAATCCTGATCTCCTAATTCAGGATGATAAATTTCCTCTATTATAACTCATAAATAAACCAGCCTAAGATATATTCGAATAATAAAAGAAAATAAAACATGACGTTTTTGTTTATAATTAGGTTCGCACCTACTACTACAATAACTCCAGGTAGATTTTCGTAAAATTTTCATAATGAATTAAACTTGAATATCTTTTCTCTTATATCGCAGCTAAGACATCAAGTAATGTTGATGTTTCCATGGTTGTGGGTCTTTCATTTTTGGGATTATTATTGTCCATAGCTTTTTCTGCCTGCTTTATATATTATTTTTGTCGGTAAGTGTCTTGATGGTTTGTATTGAAGATCTCGATTTTATTTTACAAAATTTATGATAATAGAAATGCTAGAACACGACGACGCCGACAAAATCAATCTGCGCAACAAGAGAAAAGTTCATTATTAGATCCATTTAATATCTTTCGAAAGAATGCTTCGAAAAAGCCGGTGAAACGTAATGCAGTTGAGAATAGAGATGACAATATGAATATTAATTACGTTACTCAATCAAGCATGAGTACTGAAGTTTCATATTTAAAAAGTCTGATGCCTTCAATAGCAAACAACAATACCAACATGTTGAATAATATCGATCGTTCATTTCCGGTAATGCCAAACCAAACAAGGAAAGATATAGACTTTTCTAGTGATAAAACAGGAAGATTACTAAGAAGTATTTCATTATTATCTGAAACTCATTCAATTGAACTATCGCCAATTCAACAACAATTATCAAAATACGATAATGACTCTAACCCTCATTCAGCAAATGCTAGTCGTATAAATACTCCAAGCACAAATCCAGTTCAACCGGACGTGAACGCAGCAGCAACAACAGATCCTAAAACTAAAGTTATTAAAGTCAAAGTAAATGAATTCAAAGAAAGTCGACGTAGCGAACCTATTAATACAAAACCTGATAAACACAATGCTAGCAAAGAAAAACCACAAGGAAAAAGTAGTCCTAATCCAATTAAATCCAAACAAATACATACTAAAATTTCAAAATTGCCAAGATATGAAAAACCAGAAGAAACAACCAGTAATCAAGTTATTAACATTTCAGTTTTCAAGAAACATTAAAAAACTTGCACTATAAGCAGAACTCACTTCTCATCTTAATAAAATGACTTTCGAAATGACCCGCTTGTTAAAATTAAAATACAAAATCTCCTTCGATAAAGAGGAAAGTCTATTGGATCGGGTATCATATTCAATGTGCCGTGTGAAATCAAATTTTTTAGTTAAAATAGAAGGAAACTATCGAGTAATTTCATACTTCATTGTAATGATGGTTCACTTTGTCATATAAAATTTTGATTTAATCAAATAATAAAACAGATCATTGCATAACTTTTTACGCACACACGTCATGCGATTTATTCTTATAATAAAATAAACCGTCCATATCAATTAACAGATGAAAAACAATTGTAATAATAATGAATTAGATTTACTTTTTAACCTCAAAGTTTGATATAGTACGCGATCAACGATAACATATACTGGTGCGAGCAATATTTGTTTTAATATTACTTGAAAAAATATCTGTTCTGTCTTTTCATCGAATAACAAACAGAGAAAACTGCTCTATGGCCACTAATTTCTGCTCGACAAGCAAAAAATATGATAAGTCTCATTTAACTAGACTTATATAAAATTCCTTTGAGGGAATGTTTCCTTTGTCTACAAAGTATTAAGTTGTTGTTTATTGCAATACCATCCATATTTCATCTGAAGAAAGAATTACATATAAATTTGTTAACTTCTCTTTGTTTTCGAAATGTGAGTAGTTGTTATCCTAGTAAAACGAAAAACGAAAGAAAGGTGTTGATAGGATTTTATCTTACATAGGCCATGTTTAAAGTTATTAGCCACATGAAAGTGCAGAATGTTTCTAAGTATATCAACCGACGAAATTCTCCTTTTTGTGGGACTACTTTCTCCACGATGGTAATAGTTATAAAGAATCAAAAACCAAAACTTTCGAAAATAGATTTTAGCTCATAAAGCAAACCATCTCTAACGTTCCCCTATCGAACTTTGGGTGTGGGTGCGGCAATGTCTTCTCATGCACCCACACCCACACCCACCCTCGATCTCATGTAATAATTATTCCAAATATCAATTAAGAATGTTTTTCATACATGCCATATTAAGAATAGTGTTTCAATATATTATCTTGATGAGCATTTTAGTAACAAAAATATTTATTTGTGTTTTTGATGTTTTAGTTCAAGTGCAGCTAGCGTTCTTGAATCATTTCACACTGGTATGCCTGATTATCAAAAAGGAAAAGTGAGCGATAGTGGCCATCTTTAAAATCCACAAGTATCATTTCTAGGTACTAGTAGTGGAGTAAGTTTGCTGAAAAGAGTTCTGGTATTTTTATTATACGTTACGTTTTTGAAGGCACCTGTATTGGATATTTTACGAGCAAAAATCAAATATTCTGTCATGCCGGATGCCATGGTAATGCGTACTATTTTCGAGGTGATTGATTCACCACTAAAGTTTAATTTTAATTATAAAAACACGTTATTACCAAGAGATACAATCTGTTTAGAACTTCTGTTATTAGCTTCTTCGCTTGTATGCAATCAAACTTACGTATTTGACACCGAAGGTAGCCAATCTGCTGATGAGCTTCTTCAGGCTTGGCAAGATAATTGTGTAGCTGCTGGTATGTTCTAGTTGATTATTAATTTATGAATAGTTTTATCTTTCTATGAAAGATAGTTTTATTTACTTTCTTGACTAGAATGAGTGATAAGAAAACATTAAATTTTATCTGTTTCATTTCTACTTCTTTTAGTGCATTTATACATCAGATCAGTTAATTAGCTCTTTTTTTAAGGTCGATCATATAGTTGTTTTAGATTTAAATCATTTTGTATTAAGCAGATGACTTTTAATTATTGTCAAAATCCTGATTGTTCTCTATTGTTCGAGAGAATGATATTGGCAATTGTGTCGACGAAGACAATATTGAGATAAGGAAAAGAGGATTGAAAGGTACTTGATAACAAAATGATTCCTTTTACTATTTGATATAAACCAAGAATAATTATTCAATATAATTTTCATGTTTACAAGAATTAATACTGATTTACGGAGTCATTTTTATTAAGATCAAGTTTTGGTTTCGCATTATATGTATGCTGATTAATTCTATTATTTATAGGTGCACGTTGGAAAAACATCGATAAATAGATATCTGCTCGATTTTCAAAAACAAGTGAACTAACATCATGTCTTGCAGCACAAATAGTACATATTGATTTGACATATGATCTTTTACAAGAGTTTATTGTTGAAAATAATTTACAAGATCCTAATGGAACTGTTTTATTTAATACTTATTGCAAAATGGTCGATTTCTTTTATGCAAAATATCCACCTCATTCAAAAAATTCAATTACTATTTCAAGTGAGTAAAAAATGATTCTTATAATACTAGTGAATGGTCTGTCTAATCCTTTTATTTTTTTCTTTTAAGAGTTATTTTATTTTTAATAATAATTTATCGTATCGCAAGATGATTGTAGGTAGTCAAGTAGAAGCTGCTATGTATTCAACTCAAATCATTTTATTGAAATTCTTCAATTTATTTGATCTTTTCATAAATCGAGCAACCCCGATAAAAGAAATTCCATGGTTTTTATCATCTTCAAATTCGTATTCAAATCCTGCTATTGTTGAACTTCCAGCAACTCAAACAAGCACTTTAAGTGAAACACAAATTGATGTACCTGCTCTTGATAAATGTCAAATGATTTTGTTATACCCAAGTATTTGTTTTTACATTTTCACAGGTAATCAAATAAATTTTCTTTTTTAAACGTTAATAATCAGAACAGTAATTTTGATATTTTTGTTTCTAATATAGATTATCAAAGCGTATCCAAAATTAAAACATCAATACGCTACAGTTGAACCACTCATTTTAAAGTTAATAAATATTCAGTTACTAATGAAAATTGAAAATGATCTTCGTTCTGGACGCAATTTATGCAATTTATACATTAAAACTTTACCTGAATCAATAACATTGCATACAGTCAGTTCTTTTGTTATGAATAACCAGGATCAAATTAAAATGCCATGGGGTTCATATAAAGCAAAATGCGAAAAGTTGTATTACCATCTGCAACAGCTACTTTGTCTACAGAAGTTCGGCAAATCTTGAATCGAGATAATTATCGACCGTAGTTGTGACTAAATACATACTTTTTCACTTTATAACAGGTATTTATGATCAATTTGTTTTGTAGAATAATTGAAAAATATGAAACAGCTGAACCAAAGACAAAACAGAAACAACAAAAATCGTCTAAACAATCAAGTCAGCGTATCCTTAAGATAATTAAATATTGTGATGATAACAATATATTTGTCTCTTTCTTTCTGTTGTCCATTTGTTAGTCTTTCGTTTTCTACTCTATCTTCTCTCTCTCCTTTGGGTAAGAAGCGCGTGCTATGCATGTAAACAATGTGACGAATTTTGATAAAATAGATGCTTGTAATGATGTAACTACGATTTATTCAGCTTCTTTATATCATAAATCGCATCATTTACACATAGAGTACAAGTTAATAAACCAATGAAGAGGAAGAGAGAGAGAGAGAGAGAGCACGAGGGAGAGAAAAAAAGAAAAAGAAAAGGAACGACTAAGAAATGGACAATAAGAAGAAAAAAAGGAAGCAAATAATTAGATGAATAACACAGAGAAAAACGATGACGATTTATTGGTTATTCGAAAACATATCTCTATACATGAAAACGTAGGATTATTCTTATACTAATAAGCAATAAATGACTGAAACAATTGTTTTTTTAATATAAAATACGTATGACTTATAGTTCGACGATTGTTGTTTAATTAAGAATACAAAACACCATTTAAAAGAACTTTTTGATATGTACATTTTTCTATCTTTAAATAAAACCGATGTGAAAAAATTTTATATTTAAACATTGTTTTCCTATTTAAAATAAGTACTAGTTCCATTGATGTCTTTTTATTTCTTATTTCATGTTCTGAAAGCAGAAAAAAAATTTATGAATTCTTTCAAAACATTGATATATAACCACAATTAATATTTATTGCCGATTATTAATTTCTATTTTTACTTCTGTACACAGCAAAAAAACGTCTGAAATTAATATTTAATGTAATCAGTCTATCATACATAATCCTTAATATGTCTTATCATAGTAGAGAGCGCTTTCTGATGCGTCTAACAGAATTCTGCAAGGGAAACAGAATTCTCTGTGGTAGTGTCATTGTGTTGTTAAGTCATATGTGTATTATTCTTACAGAATTCTCGTGGTTGTTGTTGTGAGAATTCTGCCACCCCTCTTTCGAAAGCATGGAATAAAGTGCGACTCATAAAATAAAATATCTATGCAAAAGAACGACTGTAGATCAAGAGCTGGTAAATAACGAAATCAAACTCTCAAGTCTGCTAACAACAACAAAATACTATGCAAATGTAACTGATACACTCACTTTTTATTTTAATCATTCTTTCTTTTATTGAGTCTACATGATTTGTAAGATGATCTTACCAAATAAATACTCGTAGCATGCACAGCTAAGTATCTACCAAGGATCATTTTAAAATATACTAGACAGAACTGCGCGATGAGAATATATTAAAAGAGGCTGTACGAAACACTCATACACGTTTGATAGATCCTATCTACGAGAAAGCTCTTCTTATGAACTTTGAATAACTCGCCGAAGAATGCATTCAATCTGACCGCTGAAACTTAAATTATCTCAGTGGAAGCATTTCGTTCCTATTGATGTGGGATAATTTTTACTGCGAATTCAATTGTAGCTCGAATATTTCTATTTTAAGTCGGGTAGGAACTTTTAAATAGTTTATTATTCTACCCTTAAATTTCAGTGTTGAACGTATTATTTTCATTCATTCTATTTCGAATTTCGAATAAAAGATGTTTTACGGCGTGTGTTTATCACTCGAAAGAACGAACACAAAGAAAAGAAAATGAATCTCGACTGGGAATCGAACCCAGGTAGTATCCACTCTGGTAACTAGCCAGACGCTTTAACCAACTAAGCTATCGAGACACAGTCTACATTCATATTCAATTCGATGTGAACATACATTTAATCTTTTCGAGTGATTTACAATTAGAGACTCCTTCGTTCGGAGACTGACTCTAATCGACCTCTTCGAGCGAGGGTTTGAATTTGCCTGTCTTTTATTTGCCGTGAGATAAGAATCATATACATATATATATAAATGTATATCTGACAGGACTTAATTTTATTCATTCTGTTTCGAAT